>JAYMFT010384156.1:0-20278 GCA_038088735.1 Panulirus argus
GTGTGTGTGTGTGTGTGTGTGTGTGTGTGTGTGTGTGTGTGTGTGTGTGTGTGTGTGTGTGTGTGTGTGTGAGTGTGCGTGTGTATATATGTGTGTGTGTGTGTGTGTGTATGTGTGTGTGTGTGTGTATGTGTGTGTGTGTATGTGTATGTGTGTGTGTGTGTGTATATGTGTGTGTGTGTATATGTGTGTGTGTGTGTGTGTGTGTGTGTGTTCAACCAATAAGTAAAGATAAATAGCTACATTCATTTTTAGGTGCAATATATATAAATATTTCAGAGACACACATACATATACATAGTCTTTTTACTGAGCAGCACAACTTGTGAATACGACTCTTGGGCTCATAAATGAAATTTGAGCCAATAAGCTGATTAACATTAAATACCACTTGACCAACATTTCTCTTAGCTATCTCACAGGAAAAAAGAGGGATATTAGTAAAGTGGAATCTAAGGACTCAGGCAGCAAATCTTGTTAAAGGCAAAACTAGTATGGAGCCTAATTTACATTTTGGAGCTCTTAAATCCTTTTACAAATGGCAAGTACAAGAAAATGTTACTAATTATTGTTGAGGTGTAATGCTTTCTATTTTAGTAATACAGTATATCAGAAAATAAGTCATTTGTTTCTCATTCATATAGTGGGAAATAATATTTACAAGTGCTTCCAGTGTAAAAAAACTGTGGAACAAGAGATTTATTCATCACTGTTTACCAAATGAAGTAATAATTCTTATATATTATGTATATTTTGCAAAATATTTGCAATGAACAAGAGTGTATGGAAGTCAACTTTTCAGAGTCTACTTAACTATGCTGGGTGAATTGTGGTCGACAGTAGCCACGAGGATCAGGAGGGCTGTGTTCGACAATGAACTTCCTATATGTTACCTACCCTCTGTCTAAAAGGTACATTTTCATTAAGAGAACTCATTTCTCTTTGCCAATCTGCAAGATTTCTATCAACTTTCTTCTAATCCTGGTGATGTCGAACACAGCTAAAGACTGCAATGAGAGTAGCCACACTGACTCAATTGTGTGAAAATAGGTTTTGGGAAGTACAAGTAAACACAGAGAGAAAAGTAAAGAATTATTGTTAAATCAAGGAGGCAGATTTGCATACACTGATGCGGAGTAAATGTTGGCAAATGTTGTCCAGAAACAAGAGTAAATGTATTATGTTAGCACTTGTTATTAAGAAACAAAAGTAAATACATAATGTTGGCAACTGTCGTCAAGAAACAAGAGTAAATGTACAATGTTTGCAGTTATTGTCAGGATAAGGAACAAAAGTACATATATAATGCTGGCAGTTGTTGTCAAGATTAGAAACAAGAATAAATTAAAAACAAGAATTAATGTATAATGCTGGCAGCTGTTGTCAAAAATTAGAAACAAGAGTAAATGTTTAATGCTGGCAGCTGTTGTTAACATAAGAAAGAGTAAATGTTTAATGCTGGCAGCTGTTGTTAACATAAGAAAGAGTAAATGTATATAGTTGGCACATCTCAAGATAAGAAACAAGAGTAAATGTATAATGTTGGCAGTTGCTGTCAAGATAAGAAACAAGAATAAATATATAATGTTGGCAGTTGCTGTCAAGGTAAGAAACAAGAATAAATGTATTAATGTTGGCAGTCAAGATAAGAAATGAGTAAATGCATAATGTTGGCAGTTGTCAAAATAAAAACGAATAAATGTATAACGCTGGCAATTGCTGTCAAGAAACATGAATAAATGTATAATGTTGGCAATTGTCAAGATAAGAAACAAGAATAATTGTGCAACTCTGGCAGATGTTGTCAAGATACGAAACAAGAATACATGTATAATGTTGGCAGCTGTCATGATAAAAAACAAGAGTAAATGTTTGATGCTGGCAGTTGCTGTTAAGATAAGAAACAAGAGAGGAAACAGCCTGTCTTCATTCTCTATACCTTAGAACTCATTTCTACAAGCAGGCTCCTGTAAATAACACATAAAAAGTAAATAAATAATGTAAATATTCACATTCAGACACTTCCCAAAATGAAAAATAATTTAGAGCACTAATCATGATGATGTAGAAGTAGATCACAAGATTCAAAAATTTTTCTATCATGTGTCATTTATCTTATATTGAAAATTTTCATCATCATTTCCAAGGTTTCTCACAATGTAGTTCAAGTAACAAAACATGAAATACATTTCATTTCTAATAAGTATCCCAAGAAGTTGCACTTGCTTTACACGAAATAACTTTCTACACTAGTCATTCTAACTTCTTTCTAAGTGAATCACAGGTCTTACATCACGGCCCAAACTCCTAATCACACCACCTGGCCACTACACACTGATACCTGATTTGGGGTGGAAAATTCAATTCCCATCTGCAGCTGGCTGGCAAAGGATAGTAACAATGCTCAAGCAGTGGCTTCAGGAACATGGGCCATAATGCTTACTATCCTGGCAGCGTGAACTCAAGTAATGCTGGAGATGCACTGACTCAAGTATTGCTGGCACTCATTATGGAATTCATTGTTAGCTTTCTTTTCACGCTTTTCTGGGAATGAACCCATTTCCCACATGATTTTTCTAACCGTGGAATTCCACAACAGAGACAGATGAATGATGGATCACATGATTTGCCTAGTTCATACTAGTTAATCATGTCTGTACAGAGTTGTTCTGTTGGCAAACAACTACTTGAAATGTGTTTTTACTGAAATAATGAGATGGGAGTTTGGCCCATAGAGTGTGGACAACGTGATTCTTCTTGAATTCCTCCCATTCTTCAGAAGGACAATGCAGTCATTAACAAGAATTCCTAACTCCAGGCCTGAAAAGGTAAAAAATATATAAATCTTACAAGACAAAGATAAAAGTGAAACAACAACTAACCAAGCACATGTAACATGAAAATGAACATAAGCAGATTAAGAAATATCTTAATTTCCACTGGGACCACAAACACTGCTGTATAACCAAAAATAAAACCAATAATACAAGTTTTAAAGTATGAAAAACTGTTTCTCTTTGGAGTAGTGTCCCTTGAAACTTAAGAGAATCTCTGAGTTCCCTAAGGGTTAGAAACCTCTGCCTTTTGATGACGAAAATGCCTCTCTCCCCTTGCTAACGACACACTCATTCAAAGCTGATGGCCTACTGACTTGGCCTCAGTTCACTTATCAACCAATGAGTAACCTCCATTCAGCAATGACATCATTGTTCTATGGCTGTTGATAATGACCTACCTCAAAATTCTTGGAACACAGATGATACTTAAAAGAAGAATTTTTGGAAAGAATGGGGAAGATAAGGGAGGACACAACCACCCAGGAAAAATATTTGTGGGACACTGCCCTGGAGAGAGGTTTTTCATAATTCAAAACTCAGATTTCTCTTCGGAGTCAATTGTACCGCAAACCTTGAGAACATGGAAAAGGAGGATTACAAAAGCATTTTCTCAAAAAGAGGATAAAGTAAGGCTGAAAACACACTGCCTTACAAGTCATGTAGCACACCAAGGTCCATGAAAAGGTTTCTTAGTAAGGCCATGTACAAGGCTACCTCTCCAAAATCATGAGATTTGACATATCCAGACCCACCTTGGTCTTAAAGCTCTTTTATGATTAGTTACCTCGTTACTATCAAGACATCCCAGTTCTGTTATATCAGTAATATCTCAACTATGTATTTTCAGCTGAAAGGCTGCCTGAATTCAATAAGAAGTTCTTTATTCTATCTATTCACAAGGTTCCCTAAGTCAGAACAGGTAGAACAGAGTGAACCAGAAAAAGTCTGTTTCCATAAGCCCCAAGTCAGTCAGTCTGTGATAGGTATGTAGTAGATTGAAGAGCAAACTGAAAAACAAAAATATTAAATTCAGGGGAAATCTAAACAACATGGGAGTAGATAGGAAGATGGAATGGTAAATGAAACAGCAAATGAACATGTTGACTTTGATTCTGAGGGTTTTCCAAGGGAGACATAATACCATGGGTACAATGGAGCACTGACACTTTTTGGATAATGTGGGAGTGAGGAAGTTTCTTTTATGAATAAACCACATGAAAGAAAAGGAAAAAACGACGAAGACACTGCTAGGGGCCATGAAAAGTGCAAGAAGATACTACAGGGGGGATCCACTGAACAAATTGAGGAAGCTAGAGGTCTGTGCTTGGAACAGTAAGAAAAGCCAGAAAGAAATAAAAGTATACAACATGACAGTGCAGTAAAATTAAAAAACTGGAGGATGCACTCAGCAGGATACACAAGCAGAAAATAACAGAAAAAACTAAGACATGATTTCAGAGTGCAAGATGACTGCTCAATGGAAAAATTTGAAATAACTGAAGAACATAAGCCTAGAAATCTTGGAACACTGAGGCAAAATGAAATATTATGCAGGGTCATTGGGGAGGCTGTAGATGCAATAAGAGACAGGTCAATTAAGAAAGTAAGTAGTAGATTAGAAGATTTAAAAGGGCAAGTTTTGCCCAGAACAGCAAGTAAAAAATAAGATAAAGGAAAAGAAAAGGAGGAGGACATAGCAAGACTGCAAGAGATAAAAAATATGATGGGTCACTAAGCAGATAAGGGAGGTCATGCAGAATGCAGTACACAGTTAAAAGTCAATAATGGTTTGGGGCTGGAGGATGATTGCCTGCCAAACAAGGAGAGAGTAACCAAAGAGGGGCAGAAGGTCCAGGAATTGCTCCAGGCAATGGATTTAATAAAAGCAACTAGAGAAACTAAAGAAGTAAGGAGAATGGGGAAACTGAGACAAGACCTGTTGAAGGCCACTTAGGGTAACATCTGACAAGGAAATTGTGTGCCCATGAGGTACTTAAAGGGGCATATAAACTTACCAGAAAGGAAAAGTTCAAAAGAGTGTCTCTTAAGAATGACAGACCAAGAGATGCAAGAGAGACAGCCAAGGAGAACTGGCAATCAAAAGGCAAAAAATAGGAGGAGTTAGATCTGGCCAATGGGAGGAACAAGACCCCAAACTTTAGTACATAGAGGCCAGAACTAGCTGGTATCAAATGCCTTTGGCTGAAAGTTCATATAAAAATGCAGATGGTCTAATGGCAAATGTTGGTGTTTGAGATTAAACATCTCTACAACTCAGGAAGTGTGGGCCCTATGCTCTAGGGCAGCCCACTGGTGGTGAGGGACCTAAGCACTGGGCCTAGGGGGTTGGGCTTGTTATCCCACCCAACCCCCAAGAGAGCCAGGCTCCCTCTGAAGGCAAATGGAAAGGAGCTATAATCTATGGGCTGTTTTCAAGATTACAAGCCAGACATTGTGGGAATGGTGGAAACAAAATTCACAAATGAACTACACTGTTACCTTGTCTGTTCAGAAGGGTACACAACAGCAAGAAATAATAAAGAAAACAAAGGAGTGAGGGGATGAGTCCTCCCGATGAGGAACTTCATTAAATTCCATGAAATGCAGGTAGATGGTGGCTTTAGACAATACATAATGGGAAATTTTACAGTGGGTAGAAAGTGTAGTATAATAATCTTAATCTACAATCCTCCAAAACATTGTAACAATACATAACAGATATATATGGAGGATAATGAAGAACAATAAGGGTGGAGAAGGAAGCAACAAGACATTTCCTTCTAGGACATGGTAAAATACTAATAATGGGGGATTTCAATTTCAGGAAGATGCAGAGTCATGGAGCCAAAAATTTCTTGAAAGTAAAAAGAAGAACTATGTGTGTCAACCTGTAACAGCATACAAGAACTAAGGGAGAAAATCTGCTACCTCTACTAGACCTTGTGTTTACTCACTGTAGCATGGAAAAAGGATATATGAAGTATAATGTTCTTAATGGAAAGAGTGATCATGTAGCACTTGTTTTTCAATGTATGATGGTGAAGGATGCAAGAGAAGGATCAGAGTGGGCACAGGAACCACAGGCAATACAGTGTAGTAAGAGCAATGTGGAACTGATCAACTTCTTTGAGAATACTGATTGTAGGAGAGAATTGTCTAATAAAAGTATGAGCCAGTGCTATAAAAGATTTTGTAAAATCTACACTGGAGGGGTCAGAACATGGGTACCTCTGATGGCCAATAGGGGAGGAGGATCAAAATGAAGACAGAGATTTGGTTCAGTGGGAAATGTCATAAGGTGAAAGAGCTCAAGGATGTACTATGGAGAGGAGATATAAAAGGCACTGAAGCCAGCCAACATATGAAAGATACATGAGAGCAAGGAATAAATAATGTAGAGTAAGGAGGGAGGAGCAAAGACTTTGAAAGAAGCATTGTGGAAAAAGCAAGACAATCCAAACATTTTACATAAGTTCATCATCAACAAACTCCTGATGAAAGAGCAACTAATCAAGCTATGCCACTTAGAGAGGGGAATTCTTAAGAATGACAATGAAATTGGAGGGTAGTTGAATGACTGGTTCAAGAATGTTTGCATGGTGGAGAACAACAATGCAATAACATTACTATGGTGGGTGGGGGATGAAGTTTGGAACATAAAAGTAATCAACAGAAATGACATAATCAGGCTATTACAATAACATAAGCTATATAAGCCCATGGTCCAGATGAAGTCTCCCCATACACACAGAAAGAATGAGCACTTGCCAGACCACTTGAAATGTTCAGGAAGACATCAGTGATAAATGAGTTCCAAGATATGAAAAAGGTCAAACATTGTGCCTATTTAAAAAAGGGGATTGGGAAACTGCACTGAGCTAAAGGCCAGTCTTACAAACAAGTGTGGTTTGTAAAACATTGAAAAAGATAATCAAAAAACATATGAATGATTACTTGCAAAAAAAGAAGCTTTTTGATAAGCAAATATCTTAGTTTTATGGAAACAAGGTCATACATAACCAGTCTTCTAGACTTCTATGATGAAGAACTCCATCTTACAGGAAAGCAAAGTGGCCAGCCCTCACACACTACATGGAAACAAAGCTCCAAAACTTTAGTACAGATGATTTCCCATCCCAAAATACTATTTTTCCCACTTCATTATCTCTAACTAAGCCAGCAAAAAGAACAAACCATAGGGACATAAAATGAAATATAAACTAAACCTTCCTCACATGTTACACACCTCATAAAACAAAGAAACCAGCTAAAAAAAAAAATCAGAAGAAACCTGAGAACAAATGTAAACTCTTAATAATAACATCAATACTCTAATCACTGAAAGACAAAATGAAAACTGGCATTCCTTCTTCAGCAAAATGGGCCACAAGATCCAGAGCAACCAACTCAGTTGCAAGTTAAAGAAGATCCATAGTGACTGCACCAATCTGGCCTCCACATATGAAGCAATCCTGACTCATTCCAATGACATCCCTTCTCCCAAATAACACACAAACATACTCGTGAGACACTAATGAAAAATCAGTCACAAACAAACCTCAGCCCTATAAAGAAAATCATGAAAAATCTAAACAATATCCATTTAGGAACAACTGCCCAATCACCCTTCACCGCCATTAATACAATCACTTCATTGCAAAATTTAAAGATCTCTCTTGTTATAGGCCATGACACCATATCAGAATCCCAAACTTGCCAACATAATACCAGTTATGAAACCTCCAAACCACCTAACTTCCCTACCTCCTACCACTCTATATCACCTCTATCCTCAGTATCTAAACTCTGTGAAAACTATTCCACAACAGAAACAAACAAAACATTCCACTCTCACCCACACAGCATGACTTCAGACTCAAATACTACTGACAACATTTTTGTACTCATCCTAGTTCCACCTGCAAAGGATGGCATGAGAATGTGATTTGTTTTTGCATTTATGTCATATAAAGAATGAGGGACAGGAAGGGTGCAAGTACAGTTCCTTAGGGGAATGAGCTTTATAGTCACAGGGGAACTGAAAATGGTCTAGTTTACATGTTGGGATCAGTTAGTTTAAATGTTGCATATCCATTTTCCAATTTTTCTGGTTATTCTCATCTTCCACATCTTAAATACTATATCTCCTTGGAAGAAATGCTCTTGCAAAGTCTCTGTATATCATATTAGCATCTTGCATGTTTACCAAAGCATAAGCAATCTTATCATAGTGAAGCAACTGAAAGAGGCAAGATCTTCCTGCCCTGAATTCTTGTCATCACAGGATTAAGTAGAAAGTTCAGTTCCACAATGTCAGTCAATATGGCTATTAGGAATATCTCAAAGATTCTGATAACATGCAACATCAGTGCTATTGGTTGGTAGTTTTTCAGAACTGCTTTGCTTCCCCCTTTATGGAGAAGGGTGAGGTGTTCCAATTTCATATTGGTTTCTGGTCAATGAATATCAGTTCATACTGCATTTTCATAATCTCAACCATCTCCCGTTAGTTATTTGCAAAAGTACTCTCAGCTGTTCTCAAGGGGCCCAACTGAGTTTTGCATTTGAATAAAAGTAAGTCTGGGTTATTTCTTATCTCAAGAATGGTTCTTTCCTCTCCTTCCTTGTCCTATGATTCATACGATATTTTCAGTTTATAATTTAAGTCCATCAGTTCATCTGACAGGTTTTTTCCTTTGCTGGGTGGGCTGTGGCTCCTTTAAAAGGTATGCATCTCTTTTTAGTCTCTTGTATAGGTGGTTAGGGTCAGCGGAGAAAATTTGTAAAGGGACCACCTAAAGACCATCCCTGCCAAGTTTGGTTAAAATTAACCTTCTTGAATATAATTACACAGAGGAAGACCTTCCAACACAAGCTAACTTCTTGAATACAAATTCATGAAAGCAGGCCTTCAAACACAAACTAACTTCTAGAATACAGATATACAGAGGCAGGTTTACCAACACAAGCTAACAGTAACTTTCACTTGTATCTCGACATAGTAACAAACAAGATTCTCTGCAAATGTTTTAATAATTTCTGTTGACTTTTTTTTTCTAGTACAATGTATGATGTACAAAGATGAACAATCTATGTAAGCCTCTACATATACACATAATTCAAAAGAACTTCAATACACCTGATTAATGTAATACTGTACCCAATAATGGTTGAAACTTCTACCTTGTGAAGCCATATCACACAAACATTTAAGTTGAAAACACTAATGTTTGGTATCACTGTAAACAACTATATCTTATAACCACTTTCAGTCTAATCCGTGAATTTCATTAAAGCCTTATAGTTTATGTCTGATAATTGGTTTTTGCAAAAGGGTAAGGTCTCAGATATTAACATGCAAATCAAGTATACAGTACTCACAATGTTACTTAGGCTGCGGCTGACACTGGACTGGACCGGGGGTGGCTGGGTAAGGTTGATATTCATCTGGGGAATGTGCAGTGGAGTCCTCTATCATGGCCATGTGCTGCATCATTGGGGTGTAGGGTGAGGCTGGGTATCCTCCACTGGTCGTCAAGTATCCTCCTTGCTGCAACCATTCACACAGACACTTTGTACATAGTACAGTCTCAAAATGTTTAAATACTCATTTCAAGATACTATTCTCACAAGGTAATTAACGAAAAAAAAAAAAATTACCTACTCCCTCCATAAAATTGCATTTTCTTCTTTTTTGTGGCTCTGGACTAATCTCAAAATATACTAGTATCTAGAGTCAACTATAATCAAGTGTGTCTCTTAATGGAAAACTTAAAGAACCGAAAGAAATCAGAACCTGTACTCCCTTGCTTTTACATAAGAAGCATCTCCCACACAAATCAGACATAAGATATGCAACAATAATTCCTCAAATATTTATCATACTTCAGTTCCAAAATATCTAATACTATAACTTTACCTATCTTAAATTGCCATTATCACCAAGAATGTGTATAATACCAAACCAAATTGTATTATTTTGCTCTAACTATATATCTATCCACATCTCTATTATGTCACTCCCTGGGAACTCCTCCTGAAGTGTTGGCTATAACATAAAAGTCCTGAGACTGCTCAAACCAAATACATATCCCTAGCAAGATGTATTCTCCTTAAGCCTTTCTGGGTCCTCTCACCAATGTATTCACTCACTTTGCCTTTTCCCATACTACAATAATTTCTTTTATCATGCATCCTCTTCAAAAGACCAAAACACTTCAAGATATTTTGCTTGACCCACTCAGCAGCAACACTGTTTGGCCCATTCTGCAACATCAATGCTTAACACACTCTGTGATGCTATCACTTAACCCACTCAAAACACCACTGCTTGATCCACTCTGCAAAACCAATGCTTAACCCATTCTACAAGGCTAATGCTTAACCCACCCTGTGATACCACTGCTTGAACCCCTCTGCAACACCCATGATTGAGCCACTCTGTGACTCCAATGACTGCCCAACTCCACAAACACCACTGCTTGACCCATTCTGCTACACCATTGCTTGACCTACTTTGTGACGTCAATGCTCGACCTACTCTAAAACACCATTGTTTGACCCAACCTGCAACACCAATGCTTGATCCATTCTGCAACACCAGTGCTTGATCCATTCTGCAACACCAGTGCTTGATCCACCTTATGAAACCACTGCTTGACCCATTCTAAGACATCAATGCTTGACCCACTCTGCAATACCAATGCTTGATCCACCCTACAACACCACTGCTTGACCCACTCAGCAACATTACACCCCAGGTCTTTCCCTCTGCCTGACATATAACACCTATCATACATTTCATCATTACTTACTCCATCCTATATACTAATATCATAAGCCTCCTTTATATATTTCATTTCAACACCCTGAATACTACAACTGCCTATTTCATTCCAGGCCATGTTTTTCACCCAAAGATTAAGGATGGCAGGCTTAGACTATAATTCTTTTTTTTTTTTTTTTTTTCATTTGAACATTCTTTCCTTAAAAATATCCCTAAGGTTCCACTCACTTTCCTCCCTTGAAAGTTCTCTCCTTCATTTGTCCTTCCATAGTGCCACAGTACCAAATCCAAATTCTGAAATTCTCTAACTTTAAGAGAGAAATTTTGTTTATGAACATATAAGTGATGAGTGTAGTGCTGTAGCCTTGTCACCATTATAAAATCTTGTCAATGGCAGTCATAGGCAGGTGGCCCTTCCAGAAGTTGACCACCTATCCTAACCTTGCACTTTAGCTCACATTCTGTTTACTGTCTCTGGTGCTGCAGAGTGTATTTCTTCACTTTCCTCCTTTCATAAACCATTCTCTTACTCTTAACATCATTTACCTTCACTTCCTTCTTTAACATATCATGTAAACCTTATCAAACCTCTGCAATTTCTCGCTAAAGTCCACTAACAACACCAAATAATCTGCAAATAAGCTAGTCACAAACGATCATACCATTCAACAACCAAATTTATGTACTTACAGAACCTGGCGTAAGATGAAGTTGCTGCATGTGTGTTGTCAGTGCAGGTATGACAGGGGAGTATGGCATCTGACTTGTATCCATAGGTGTCTGCATCATCTACCAAATAATTTTGACCACTAAGTAGTTACATGAAACTGGCATAAGAGATGAATCCCTACACCACAAAATACAGCACAACACAATTCATGTGTATATCATTTGATCTTCTAACCTTAATGACTTGTTTAGTTCCCTAAGCTTAATGACTTGTACAGTGATGAAGCAGACAACAGAGTGCTGCCTACAAACTAACAGCACCCACGTAATAACAATTGTCCTTTCACGTTTCAGTCCCTATGGAATCATCTGAGACTCAGTAAATATCTATAAGGCCTTTCATCTAAAATTGCTGAGGCACGCCCAGTGCCCTAACAGTAAAGACACATTACAAACCATGCCACTGTCATCACATGCTTTTTAGTGAAGGTGGTGTCTCCAGTAAATTATTCAATAAATGCCAAAGGATGAGTATATAACATGTTTAGAGCTTTTGTTTCAATATGAAAAAAACATAGTATACATTTTACATGAACAAAATAATTCAAAATGATTTGCAATGAATTATGATTTCAATCACACCTCCACAATAAGTGGACATATATCACAAATTTACACCGAATATGACAGAAAACTGACACAGCAAAGAATTACATTTATGAACTCTATGGTCACAATCTAACACATCACAGGTTAAACCTTAAGAATCTATACTTCTATACACCTTTCCCTTTTTTTGCATGGGCCCAAACTGTGTAATTTTCCTCACACATTTTATCTTTTGACACTGGGTGGATTTCACTCTTGCACAGTGATCTCCAGTGAAGGTGAGTGGGTGAGTGAGACCATGGGCAGGGTTAGCATGAGCCACATCCATACCTATGACGCATAGCCCTAAACCTAACCTAACCTAACCCACATCAATCACCTAGCCCTACAGCCATTAACTTGTATCATATGCCATCATCTTGTCCCACATCCCCATCATTTGGGTCCACACCATCATTTAGCCCCACACCCCCATCACTTAGCCACTTGCCCCATAAACTAACCCCACACCCCTAGTATTCAGCCCCCCCCCCACCAAAAAAAAAAAAAAGCAACATCCCAATCAATAAGCCCATACCTTCATCACCTGTATTACACTCCCATCACCCAATCCCATATCCCTACTGCCTAGTCCACACTCTCAGTCCCACATTGTCATCATCTATCCCTATACCCCTACTCCCTAGCCCTACACTCTCTCACTTAGTTTCAAATTCCTATCATCTATCTTCACACCCCTACTCCCTAGCCCCACACCCTTAGTATCTGTTCCCACATCCCCATCATCTTACGCCAAATACCCATGATCTAGGCCCACACCTCATAACTTAAAACCAAACTCCATCACCTTCCCATCACTAAAGTCTCATGTCTCATCATCTAGAACCACATCCCCATTATCTGGTTTCAAACCCTTGTACCAAAGTCCCCATGATCTAGCCCCACTTCCTGTAACCTTGACCCAAACCCCATCATCTTTCCACAATCCATCACCTCGACCCACATCCCATCACTTAGTCCCTCATCCCATCAACTAGCCCTACATCCTATCACCTAGTTTCACACCCCATCATTCAGCTTCACATCCCATCACCTAGACAAATATCTCTCTAAACTATCCCCATAACTTTGTCCCACACACCAACACCAAGTTCCATAACACACCACCTAACTCAAACCCTCCAACCCTATCACTTATCCCCATACCTTCTTCACTTGGCACTACACCCCAATCTAGCCTACACCAAAGTACCACAAACCCATCATCTAATCCCATGACTCAGTACCTAAACCTGAAATCTACAGGTACAAGAAAAGCTGAAGGTTAAGTCAGCATTTTTGGAGCTGCAATGTTTGCCAGCATCTCTAGGGATGTAGTGTGTGTCAGTGTCTCTGGAGCTGCAGTGTATGTCAGTGTCTTGTGGTGCAGTGTATGTCAGTGTCTCTGGAGTTTTAGTGTATGCACAGTCTCTGATGCTACAGTGTACCTAACGATTCGTATTTCAAGGGGCGGAAGTTTTACACTCATAGGGCCCAATCTCTTTAACACTCTCAACAATCATTTTACTTCTTAAATTTATGTATGTTGTCTACATAAACCATGTCATCAGTCAATCTGTTCCAATCATCAACCACTCCTATACTAAAGAGTATTTCTTTATGTCCTTATTTATCTAATTTCATGTTATTTCCTCTGGCAGCTCTGTCCCTACATTTCTCTAAGAACAGCCCAATGTTCACTTCATTGATTTCTTTTATAAACTAAAAGGCTGTGATCAGGTCACCCATCACTCTCCTTATTCCAAGATGGGCAAATTTAAAGCTTCCCAGCCTTTCCCTGTAACTCAGCTTTCTTAATTCTGATATCATCTTTGTTGCCTTTCTCTGGACTTTTTTATGAGCTCCTTGTTCTTCTTTATGTGTGGTGACCAAACCTGAGAAGCATATTCTACTTTTGGCCTTAAGTAGGATATGAATAGCTTGTTAAATATTTTCTTATCCATATACTTGAAAACTATTCTAACATTTGCCGGCAAACACCTTGTCTCCTTAGCTTTTCTCCTAATATGGGACTCTTCTGACATGTGTCCTTTGTTCCCTCCCAATGAGATGATTTATCCTTCACAGGACTTTCCCCCTTATTCCTGCTTGGTGATTCAGCTTCTCAATCACGCTCTTATGCAGTGCATTGTCAACTGCCTTCTTGAAATCCAGATACACAGTCTATCCACCCTTCCCTTTTGTCCAGGACTGAGCTCATTCTCTTGAAAATCTCTAAAAGTTTAGTTACACATGATCTCTCCCCAAGCCATGCTCTCTCTCACTTAAGAAATTCACCCTCCACAGAAAGTTATCTACTTGCTTTCTAATAATCTTTTCCAGAACCTTACACCTGATGCTCTGTGGGGCATGGCTGTAAAGAGGAAGCTGTGGTTTTGGTGCATTACACATGACAGCTAGAGTATGGATGTGAGCAAATGAGGCCTTTTCTTCACCTATTCCTGGCATTACCTTGCTAATAAGGCAAACAGCCAACAAGTATGAAAGAAAGCAAGAGAGATAATATAAAGAGATGGACAATATGATACAACTGAATAACCTTACTCTCAGAGATTGCTGCACCCTAGGGGGTCAGTAAGAGATCACCACAAGTTAGCCACAGCTCACAAGAAATTCACATAACACATCAATATATCTACATTTTTACATAGTTTTATCTTCTGTTTTCATAGTTTCTTTTATTCACATGTGGTGCCTATACCTTGCTTTTTCCCAGCTCCACTCCTAAAACAGGTTCTTGGATTCTGAGAAATCAAAATAGATAAAGTTGCAGTCAAAAAAAAAAAAAAAAAAAAAAAAAAAAAAAAAAAAAAAAATTCTCAAAAACTGAATCTAATCATCACTTTTGCTTGATGAAGAGAGTCCATTGGCATACTCATGCATTTGGTATCAAAAGCATTTTCATCATCATAGCAATATTCTCTCATTATTTCTTTGTTTTTCAAACTACATCTCCTCACTCCACATTTCACTGTGATAGACCAAGGCATTCTGTAATATATCTCATCTGGACCCTTTACAAATTATTCCATCCCATGGCAGCACCTCCTGGAAAGACAATAAGTAGGACCCTTGGGGTGGGGGGGGTGGAAGTACAGTTGATACAGACATTGCAGGGAGGCTTTGGAGTGCTACAAAAGTGTCATAAAACAGCAATAACTGCAACATTATGTTTAGTCTAAGAATGTTTATCTGACCCCTATACTAGACTGCAGTTAGGATGTGGCCAAAAAGAACACCATCTGTCGGAGAAAGACAACCTTGATGAAGAAATATACTTCCTTCTATAAACTCTATGTTTAACCCACATCTGAAATCTTTGCTGATACTTTTACAACTAATATCAAGTATGCTCATTCTACAGCTATAATAAATATATGAAACACTTTTGTTTTAAATGTTTAACTAAATAGTTCTAAAAATAGTTCGAGACAATAGTAAAAAATTCCAGTACAGGAAAGTGTAAGTTGATTTGTACAATATATTATGAATAGTGAAATCCTTACTGGAGGCACATCTATATGTTGCAGGGTCTGAGGCGGCATGATGTAGAATGGTTGAAGGTGATATGGTGGCACCTGGGATGGAGGATACTGCCGGAATGCACCAGGGGCCACCGAAGGCATGAGCGTCCCATTTTGGGGAAGCAGAGATGGCTGGTCATACACTGGAATTTGCTGTGAGAAGAAATTTCATTCTTCAATACTAGTAAACTAAAAGTCACTCCCTATCAACTAAGTGAAACCTTGACCACTCTACTTGTATCCAACTTCTGATTACAACCAATTATCCTCTACATAATGAAAACTATTTCAACAAAGAAATTATGATAACATATCCTTTTCTAAAGGTAGACCTTTGTAGTCTTTGGACAAACATACCTTTTACAATTTCTGCTGATCTATTTTTCCTTCTCCTTTTGGCACCAGCATTATTCTAACTTTTTCTATGCTGGTAAAGCCACTCTTGCTGGTTCTGTTTTTTCATTCTGTTACCATTTTGAACAATTCCAACAATACTTCACCTCTGATGCACCTCTTTCTGATACAATGCACCTCCCTATATATTCTTTTTGAACACTCATTCCTCACTTTGCATAGGCCCTGAATGTACAGTTTCACCCATGCATGTTTCATTTTTATACATCAGTTTCAAGAAATGCTAAGTGGGATACAGTTGGGAACAGGCATCAGAGATAAAGATAGAGAAGCAAATATCTACTAAAAGAGACGGTCTGAGGCAGGGCAACAAAGATAGAATAATGTTGCAATATAGCACAACTTGATACTTACCCATCTTGATAGACCAAGGTCACCTAAATTATTCCCATTTTTCATCAAGATGAGTTGTCATGATAGAACGCAAGACCAGCTGGCTGTGCACTGCAGGGTGCCGATGCTATACATGCCATGCTGCCTAACGAGTCAGTTATCGGCTATCATTCAAAGAGTATGGATACATCATTTACCATTCATTTATTTCTTTACTTCTCGCCACATGAACCAGTTACCACCATAACTAACCCTACAGCCACACTCTTCACTCATGTTGCCCTGCTGCCAACCAATATGTTATGACCTAGGCCATTAGATTATGTAAGTAATTCAGTGTATCTTCATAACTCACAGGAAAAGTAAAAGATCAACTTCTCAGGCTTTTATTTATTTTCCAAGACCTTTTCAGGGAAAATAACAAAACATTACATGAAGGTATATACACAAATCTAAATGGAACAAGGCTCCTAGTCTGACCCAACACTACCTGAGGAACGGCACCTGAGGAACATGATGCCCAACCCAACTTCACATGAATTCAGTTCAAGTTGTCTATCTATCTATCTATCTATCCATACCTCTGAAACCTGTTCCCTTCAGGAACCCCCTCAAGAGGGTGGCCATGGCAACAGAGTCTCCATAACTAATGAACTCCAGTGCCACTTCTTAGCCCTTAGTGCCTCACCCTTAAAAGGCCACTGGTAGAGAGCCAGTCTAGTGCAGCATTTGCAGAGGCTCCTACCTAATGTTCCTACTGACTACTTTTACCTAATGTTCCTACCTACTACTTCTATCCTTCTACCTAATGTTTCTACCTAATAGTCCTTCCTAAATGTTCCTACCTACTACTTCTATGTATTGCTCCTATCATTTTGCCAAAAGGCATGGGCTAGCACATAGAACTCACCACATGAAAATCTAGAGTTAGGAAGAATGAGCTCTATGAGTTAAGTGTTGTCAAGTGTTGTGTGTGACAGGGATAGACATATTGTATGTTTGTGGACAGAATGCCAGCAGTCCAGGTGAAGGTCAGGCAGAAAGAAAAGATAGCTACTTAGGTCAGAGGAGTGCAGCTTGATAACCAATGAAATGTTGGCTCACTATGCAGCTATCACTAACTTTCCAGATATCCAGGCGGGTAGTACTGGTAATATACCTCCCTGGTTGTTGGCTGCCTACCAACTGCTACCTACAAGTCCAGGCTATGGTCTGATATTAGCGTTCTTATAATTGGCACATTATATATGGAATCTGTCAACAAATAACCTAGTCTGTAATCATCTGTATATGTACAGTCAGGATGATTTGCTGATATATTCCATTTAAGATGTGCCAAACATAAAAACAGCATCATTAGACTGTAACCTGAACTGAATTCACATGAAGTCGGGTTAGGCACCATGTTCCTCAGATGCCAGTGAGTTGGGTGCAATTTTGTTTTGCAGGTAGTGGTGAGTCAGGCCTGGAGCCTTGCTCCTTTTAGATTTGTTCATATACATTCAACTGATATTCTTTTATTAATAACCCTGAAGAGGCCTTGAAAAACAGATGTAAACTTGGTAAGATGTTCATTTTTCCAGTGAATTTTGAAGGTTATGCATACCCTAAGGTACCATCATGGATCACCATTAATCAAATACATCTATGTCTTTCCTTCTTCATGCTTCTTACTCAATACTTTTATTCATTCACATGTCCTTCAAGACAAGTATTGTCCATGTATTTCTCTAAGTTAATTCTATTTACTTATTACATGTCCCTAAACACATGCTGGTTGTGTGCGTATCGAATATCTAATCCTTTTCGTTCTTTGCATTATATCAAATCACTGAAAAAATGCTAATATATGTATTGGAAAAAACAGATATATATTTTCATACCTTGCTAGTGGAAATCATACATTTTACCAAAACTTCCAAAACCCTGTAAGTCTCTTGGCCATGAAATGGTATTCTCCTACTGTTGTGTGACAATGTCGTTGCCAGACTTAAAACCTGAAGCCTTTATTAGGTATGTTTTCTTTGGCATCTTTTTCCAGTATATGTCAGTCTAGTCACAGTTCCATATCTGATCTGGTGTGTAACCTCCTTTCTCCTCTATAATTTTTTGGAGTTCCACCTTCACATGCTCTGCAGCCTCTACATCAGCTGTTTTAACCTCATCTAACAGAATCACATTTCTCAGGCCAACACACCTGAAACTTTTTTTAAGCCAGCCCTGACTAGTGATAAATTTACTTTCACCAAATTGTGTATCTTCATCAAATTCCCTTGAATCTTGACGGCTTTAGTTTTAATCATTTGCCCAGTCACAGAAAACTGTCATACTCGCATTTCCTGCACCCAGACCTTCAGGGCATCCATATTCACATATATCGGCATTCTGAGATGCAATGCCATCTTTGAAACAAATGGCTGAGAAAAGGCTTTCCTGATAAATTCATTTTTCTTCTTTACTGTGCAGATGCTGCTTTCACTAACACCATAATGGTGAGCAACTGCTGAAGCACTAGACTCATGTTCAAAATCATTTAAGTATCTTGAACTTTTCCTCCAAGGTAGTCTTTCTTTCTCTTTTGGCTGGTTCACTTGTTGTAGAAGTACTTGTTGGAAGCTTGGCATACTGACTGCTAGTTCAAATTGTATATTTAGAAAAATACAAGTGGCAAATGATGCATGCTCATTCCTTAAAAGTTGGCAAAAAAATGACTTGGTGGGCAGAGTGGCATGCACAGTATTAGCACCCTGTGGCACATGGCCAGCTGGGCTTAAGCTATATCAAGATCGTTATATGAAATCATGCTATATATTGACAATACTGTAGATATGGTGATCTAACTCTCCTATCTGCACTCAAGACAATGATTTCAGCTGTTCCCAGTAATTTAGTTCCTTTTAGACATTAAATCTGCATCATGAAAGATCTTTGAACACATTGTAATGCTGCAATTTCAGTAGCCTTGTAAAGTGGTTAGAACACAGCAATATTCTGTTCATGAGAGAATTTGAACCTTGAAAAGTAGTTACCAGTTTTTCTCCTTTTTTGACTTGAAAATCAACAGGATCCATCCCATCATCCTCTGGGGGAGGCAATTGTTGTTTTGTTGTGTTCAGTGAAGGTTAGGCCATTAGACATTATCTCTCCAAGTCTTTTACACTATTCAACTGGTTTATGATAATTTAGTCTCCAGTCAGTATTCTGCATTGTTTTTGATTTCTTCATTTTACCCATACTAAAGGAGTTGAAACTTATCCCCAATGAAAAGCATGTTGTCCTTGGTGGCCCATTGGAGGAATATATCTACGTTATTCAGTTGCCATTCAGTGTCCTCTACTGAGGTGATTTTCATACTTTTTCTTGTGTAAGCTGGAAAGAATGATATGAAACTGTTACTTGTATAATATCAATGTCTTATATATGTATATGGAACAAGATAGGTGCAGGACAGCTTTTTAATCGGGAGGCACTGGAAATGGTATGGCTTACTTCTACGTGTTGTAATGCTAGTTAAAAAGTTGTAAATCCATCTCATAATTTTTCCAGTTATTCCCATCCAATGCATTTCATTTACTGTGGAAACCATGGTCACATTTGCCAAATGTATTTGTAAAGTCAGTGTACATGACACCAGCAATATGTTTGCTCTCCATTGCCTCAACAATCATATCAAAGTGGTAAAACAATTGGGAGAAGCAAGATCTTCCTGTCATATAACCATGCTGTCCTATGTTATGCACAGTTCAGTTTCATAAATTCAGTCAGTTTGCCTCTTAGGACTCTCTTGAACATTATAATGATGTGCAGTGTTCGTGCTACTGACTGATAGTTTGTGGAAAGATCTGCTTCCACTTTTGTGGAGTGGTGCAACATGGGTCAGCTTTAGCTTCTTGAGCATAATGCCAGTATCTACTCTGGAGTATATTTAGAAGTTGTGCAAGAGGTATTTTGCATTCTTTTATACTAACTTCCTCTCACCCGCAAGCTGAGATCCTGTACCTCGGGGATTTCAACGTTCACCATCGGGAATGGTTGAATTCCTCCCA
>JAYMFT010384167.1:0-20278 GCA_038088735.1 Panulirus argus
GAGAGAGAGAGAGAGAGAGAGAGAGAGAGAGAGAGAGGAGAGAGAGAGAGAGACTTAGTAAGCTGCCTCGATTAGGACTTCAGTTGCCCGTGGCGTCTCAGATAACAAGAAACAAGAATGTAAATAATGGGTAATTTAGTTATAATCCGAAGCCCATCAGCAAACATGCAGCGCGTTTTTCCGTAATAACACACGTTATAAGCTATGCATTGTCAGGATCAATTAATTCACTTGCATGAGAAACATTTGCGTATGTCATTATCCACCCTCTTCGTAAATTTAGCTGTGGTTGATTGCAGTGGCATGCTTTGATGCATGGTGTTGTGGTTGTGCGGTGGAGGGGCGGGAGGATAATCAAGCCTGTGTTTGTGTGTGTAGATGCAATTCTGTGTTCATTAAGACCTAAGGTGACGAAGCACGCACGTCTCTTCACCTCTAAAGCTCCATTCGTGCAGGGGTTAGTATATAATGAGGGAGGGGTAATACCTCACGAACGCAGCGGTTAGTGGCGTACATTAGCATCGTCGTAAGTAGCTCACGAACGCAGTGGTTAGTGGCGTACGTTAGTAACGTCTTAAAGAGCTAGATTTTACTGGATGAATGAATGGAAGCTGTGGGTTGTTCGTCACGGGGTAAGTAAGTGTTCGGTCATACTTCCAATTCCTGGGAAATGCTATAAATGACGTGGGTGTTGGTGTTGCACCTTTAAGGAGCGACAGGCTGGCCACCAGACCTGCGGCAGTGCCACCTAGACTGTATTGTTCAAGCATTTCAAGTCAACAATGCCAGGCCCCCTACGCTCGCAACCTCATTCTCTCTCTCTCTCTCTCTCTCTCTCTCTCTCTCTCTCTCTCTCTCGGAAATAAAAGAATCCTATTTGGTTTCTTGCATTTCCGCTCCAAGAGTGCTTTCCCGGAGGTGTAGCCCGTCTCTCGACCCTAAAGAAAAAAAAAAAAGGGGAGAAATCATGCTTTCACTGTAGTCGAAAGTGATTTGGGAAAATAAGATCATGAAAAAGTAGATAGATGATAAGAGAAACGATTATATCAAGGCACTAATATCCGACGCGTTCGTCCCAGCCCACAAATTACGAATGTAATCCCGGTAAAATGACTCGCCGAAGACATTCTGAGGCAAGCATAACTCAATGACTCATAGAGCTGAAGTGACTTTCTCTTTTCGCAGGACTTTCTGCCGGATATTTATTTCCACGGACCGGGCGGCATTTACCTGGTTCCCGATGCAGGTTCGCCTCTCTTCTGCAGGAAACACCTTGCTGGAGTATTTGATGGGAAGCTTTCGCTCTAAAAGGAAACTGTAATGAACGCTCTTGACAGTACCCAAATCTGACATGACTGACAAATGACATTACGCGGGAATGCGATAATCCGAGATCGAGTTGAAAGATCATCTTGTGGGTAAGAAAAGTGTCCCGGTGACTCTGTCCTGGGGAGAAAATGTGGAAGATTATCTCATCAGTCAAATGATAAGGATTATCCTTCAGATATCTTTTAGAGGATGGGTCCACTTAGGTCTCCTGAGTCCAGTGGTTGGTTACTTCTGGCGCATGGTGGAGGAGGTGTGAGCTGAAAGGCAATATCTGTATTATGTGATGGTGGGGAACGTGTATGGGTGGTGGGCAACTGTGGATGGCGGGTGGGTTTATAATGGCGGTGTGTGTGTGTGTGGATATCTGGTACGTATGTACGGGTGTTGGTGACTGTGGCTGGTAGGTAGATGTGTGTGTTTGTTTTGCGAATTATATGTGTGCTTGGCATGGTTATGTATGATGATTATGAGGCTAGTAATTCATCAGGCTAGTAGGTGTTTGTTGGAATAGTTGCATGTATGGGGCAGAGGGAGAGAGAGAGAGAGAGAGAGAGAGAGAGAGAGAGAGAGAGAGAGAGAGAGCCTTGTAAAGTGAAACGTTTTCCAGCCTCAGTACAGGGGAGTAGGCATGGCTATCCTCATACACCCTCAACGCCGACATCGACGATATGTTTGGTCTCCTCCTCAGAATACGGTACCAGCTTTCTAGAACCTAAAGCTTTTCACAACTAGTTGTCCTCGAACTTAAATAGGAATGAATATGTATTGGCAGTGCACTACGCTGCTGCCGGAGATTCTGTTTTGGTAAATCAGGTTAAGATTGGTGAGTATCACCACGACACACAGACCCGTCTTTGGCATAGTCCGCGACAACTTTAACCATTACGCTGGACCAGCGCGATACATAACACCAACTACTACGCTGCCCCAACAACTGGCTCACTTGATGCATTATACACCACTTAAGATCCGGCCGTTTCTCATGTATTATGCAGCGCCTGTCAGCCTCTAATGGCATGCATTAAAAGCACTTTGTTACCCCCGCCACCGCTCACCAGGTCAACCCTCCGCAGTACGCAGTCCCGTTACTCCTCCCGTTACTCACGACGTAAACACCGTTACCGCTGGTGATGTATAGGGGGAGTTCCTTCCCCCCCCCCCTTCCTCCTCTTAAGTACACAGGCCCGTAGCAGTTCATCTCGAGTTCTTACGATGTACTTGACCCCATCAGCATCGCGATGCGACGCGCTGGGTGTGACGGAAGCCTGGCCTTCGACCCTCCACTCTCTGAGGGGGGCGTCCTACCCAGCCGTCGTAGGTTTGTACTGTCGTGTCTTCAAAACTCAAGGGTCCTGTCGTCTTGATCAAGGGCTGCACAGTCGTGCTCGCGGGCCGTTACTATTATGCTCAAGAGTCGTATCTTTTCTAAACAAGGGCCGTTACCCTCGTACTTGATCAAGGGTACTACTGCCGTGGTTCAGGGTACTACCGTCTCGTGCACAAAGTTCCTACCATCGTGGTCAAGGTTCCTAACGCCGTGCACAAGGGTCCTACGGGTAAGGGTCATACTGTCGCCCTTATAAGGGTCCTACCGTCATGTTCGAGTCGTACGTGGTACCGTCGAGGTGAAGGGACGTACCTCCGTGCTCAACTGTCCTTCCGTCGTGCTCAGGGATTTCAGGCTGTTCCGCCAAGACCTGAGCTATAAAGAACTTGTCAAAATTCTACGTGATTGGACCCTAATCGTACCGTAAAAAGTGCCTCCCGAACGTGTAAAAGTTTTCCTTAGGAAGTCTTTTCTCTCTCTCTCTCCTTTTTCCTCTTTTCTCTCTTTCTCTCTCCATGTTTCTATTCCATTTCATATTTCAGGACGACCGTGCCTCTGTCAGCGTAATAGCTTAGACGTAACACTTGATTAAATAGAAGTAACTTCGCCGTGGTTACACTCGGTCAAGATAGTGCCTTCTCAGATGGATGCGATGAATTTCGAAACGATCAGTTCGACTCGTGATATCTCGGTAATGGTCGGTGAACGTGAGTATACGAGACAAATTTCCTAATAATTTTGGTAGCTCCACTGTATAGTTATTTCCTTCGAAAAATGATATAAATATAAAATTTGTTATGGTAAATAACAGAAAATGTCGATTGAAATCGATCTACTGCAATATCATCAAAGGGCTACCGATGTGATGCCAGACCAATGGCATTTCTTAAAATCTTTCGTCCATGATATCATATTGTTTCACACAAAAAGTGGTAAGATACTTACTTTTTTTTTTTTGCCGTGTGTACATTACATTTTATGTCATAATTGTCAAATTTAGTAATTCTGATTTTGCTGTATTATTTAGAATTTTCCTTATTTAGAACAATTCTAGGAACATTCTTAATTATTTCTTCTTCCGTAATCTGGAGTCAGATTTATTTTATAATATACATCTTTCTGTCTTAGAAAAAGGAAGATGTGATTTCAGAGTCTGTATGTTCCTGATCTGTGCCCATGAAGATTGGGATATCGATAGCATGGGAATAGTAGATTGGGAATAATAGATAGATAAATGGATAGATAGATAGATAGATTGATAGATAGTTGAATAGGCAGACAAACAGATAGATAGTTAGTTAAACAGACACACAGACAGATGGACAGATAGAAAGAGAGATGTATATGCAGCTTTTTTAAGCATCTTTAGCAGTTATCAGTACGTAAGTGTTCGTACATCAGCACGTGTTAGGTTGATGCTTATTGTATTACACTCGTCCGTCCGTTATCATGTCCGTAAATACGGACGGACGGACAGACTAATTTTTTTTTTCGTGTAAAATATTTTGGTTAGCTTGATGACGAATCCTTATAGACCTGATCCTTAACATATGAAATTACCTCAGAAATCACCTTTATTTTTACTGAAACTCCCATGAACGGTCTTGCATCAGTTCATGAATGTCCAGAGTAAGTGCTGTAGCCTGGTTGCTTTCATTTCTTTGAGCTTTAGGCTTTACCATTTATGTTCTTAGACAAGTACCTACGAAATGTACCAGACCAGCCAGGCTGTGGAGGTTATGTGGGCTCTTAGGCTGGGTCTTCCAACAGTCGACCCGTGACCCAGCCCAGCAGCTGAGGCCCAACCCGGGCTGTAGGTGTTAGAAAACCCCCTGAAGACTTCACCAGGTATTCACCAGGTATCGTCTCTCTTTCCTACACCTCACGCTAAGCGATGACTCGCACTCGGCAGTCAGTGCTCCTTGAGAAGGTGGAAGGAAGACCCTGAAACTCAATGGCCTCATTCCCATAGTATGATAACACCTAGGAAGACTGTCCGTTGCTCTTCGATGGTCTTCGTTACAGTTATTCTCATATATATTCTCCGTTAACAGTGTACTCTGTGTATAAGCATAGAACCTCGTTCTTTTAGGACTAAATTTGGAGTTTATTAAGTAAATATAGTCGCAAGCTGATTAGATAGAAAGAATTAAGCTATGAGCTGCTGACGATACAATAAGAATCCCTCCTGAGCGTCAAAGCACTAGAGGAGTGCGTGACGCGGTTAACTGGACTAGTACCCCGAACACGCACCAGGCACATACCGGTGGAGGAAAAAATAGTGCAAAGTGTCCAGACGAGAACGGCGCTCCCTTTACAGGAGAGGGAAACTAGTTGTAGTCTCTATGAAAACAACCACAGTTCACTTTGCAGAGGAAAGCAATCTTGTCGAAAGAGCTGGAAGACATAAAACACACACTCGTAATATTATACGAGACTCAAGAAAGGTAAAGAATAAGAAAATAAAGAAGAAGAAGAGAAAGAAGAATGAAGGAAGGAAGAAGAAGAAGAAGAAGAAGAAGAAGAAGAAGAAGAAGGATGAGAAGAAGGGAATGAACAAGAAGAAGAATGAGAAGAAAGGAGAAAAAGAAGAATAAGGAAAAAGATTGAAGGCAGAATAGGAAGACGCCATCTGTGACACAGAGTAAAGCCGCAAACATTCCCGTCCACATGCATCACGCAAAGCATGAACCAAATATACCACTGGCACACTTGGGAGAGCGGAGAGCCCATACACATACGATAACAAGATAAAGGCTGAAGCAATAGATAAGCAATATAATCCATTATACAGAGTCAAAAATCACCTTAAAGATAGAATAAAGAGAGCAAAACTTCCCAGAGACCAATCCCCAAACGTTCCGCCTAACTGATTTCATCGCCACGCCACAGAACTCTTGAGACGGTCGTTGACAGCATACTGTTATGATCTCCAGAACCAGATTCCTGGAACTCAGGGATATACAAAACACCATTAGTACGAGCCTTAAGCACCCTTGGAATGAGAGCCTGGGCACTGACATGCTCCTCGAAAGTTGGAAACAGTTTCACATCTTCCCACTCCATGAAGGCGGGAGCAAAGTAGCTCGAGTAAAAAACTACCAAACAATAACGCTAGAGTCCCGTGTCGTAAGGTGGCCTGAATTCATGAACTCAAACTATCTACGAAATCCGGGTCAACGTGGTTTCAGGGCGGGAAGGTCTTGCTGTTATCGTGTGCTCCATCAGTTCGTTAGATTGGACAGCCATCGGAGAAGAGTTGAAATGTTGATGTGATTCAGACAGGCTTTGCAATATCCTATGACGAATGTGAGCATGGTGACATGGCACACAGGTTGAGTAAAAGGGAACAACTGGAAATCTATCTGTCTATTCATCGACTTAGGTAATAGATAACAAAGCGCAATTGTAAATTAGGTAATTTCCATTGTCTCTAAGGCACCAAAAAGTACATTTCAAGCGAGGAAATTCTCGTACGCTCTCACAAACCATAATTTCATACCCTTTGCAGATATTACTGGAATAAACATGGAAATCTCATTAGTATAAGACACTAAGAAATTACAGACAAATCAATTGAAAGGCTTTATCACCAGCGTTAAAGAAGAAGTGGAGCCATAAGAAATCAGCATAGAATATAGAACGTATATATGAACACCTTCATATGCCGGATGATCAGTGAAAAAAGATACAACTAAGAATAACCATGTTCAAGACCTTTTATCTATCATACACAACAGAGCAGCAGTTGCTTCTTCCAAAATGAAAGCACACTAGATTTTACGGAAAACAAAAGTGTAACTAATAATGTCGCTCTTCAAGGGCGAAACTGCAGAATTAAAAGGTGTGCAGAGATCTTTCACATTCCTCGCTAACATTATTTAAAACCTAAACTATAAGAAATGGCAGAAAGCAATGAGGCTGTACTATCAACGGTACTGAAGGGGTAGGTATATTGTAACCTATTACTGTTGGAAGATCTTGCAAGGCATAGCTCCCAATCTGCACCCTATCGATACGACAGGTAAGAAAAGCTATATTTGATATTACCGGGTGAAGTCGTAAGTCACAACAAGTCACAATAAAGATAATGTAAACTTACAGGCCCCATAATTGTTTACCAGCAGCCACAAGCAACACTTGTGGGCTTTTCATTGGAAACAATTGATAAGGTCCTGGAAAAGCACCTTCAAAGTGCATCAAACCAGTCAAGATTTGGTGGTTACACAGGCCTGTGGCCTTGACTAGCTTGACTTAGGAGGGGAGCAACACGACAGGTATTCGCAAAGCAAAAGTTTGCAGACAGCTATGGAGGTATAAGACCTCAAAGTTATCATAAGGTACATCTGATATAAGGGAAGCCCGTTTTAAATGGGTTTATGGACGTCCCAGATATTCTTTCCGTCTGCAGCCAGCGATTTGGTTGGTCTGAAACACATAGTTTTGAATCTTGGAAACTTCTCTCATGAAATTGATTAATATCCAATCAATAATGACAAGATGTGTCTCCCTTTTCATGCCCTGTTACCATCAACGGACCATGTTAGTGATATCATCGTCCGAGGCTGTGCGCGCTCTATGCCTTAGTACACCACTGCCGCTGCTCGGCCTCTGAGAGGAGCATTATTCCGAAACACCCTGGCTTTTCTTGCTGGCTTTGGATGGTTTGTCCTGGACCTTTGTAGCATTATGTTCGTGTGGCTGCATAGGGACGGCTTAGTTATAGTCTATGTATATTTCACTTGTAGATCTCCTGAATCGTCGACAGATATCTACTTCCATTTTCATTTTACAGAACAGACCGTCTCTTCTGGAGAGATCGGACCTTCAGCTAGAGACACGATTGTGAGAGGGTGTGCTTTTCATCTCCCAGTTCTTGCCTCTCACTCACACACACCTTCATATCGAACTGTGTGTGTTTGTCGAAGTGAACTCGTCGCTCTAGTTTATTGACAAGGTTTTCTCTCTCATGATTTACGCCTGATAACTGACTGTCTCTGGACAGAATGTTCTCTGACGTTTCCCTGCGACGCAGGAATGTCTCGTCAGGAAATGTCACCAGGAGTTGCACGGCTCCTCTGGACGTTCGACCTCCGGTATTGTTCGCCTCTGAAGGGAATTCAATAAACAATGATCTGTTCACAACTTTCTCCCGTGCACTTCGGATGGGTGTATATATTCAGTATGACGTTGCCTTTCTTCTTTTCATGCCGGAGCCAAGCCAAGCACAGGTACAGTTCATTCTGCAGGAGGCATCACTGAGAAATTACTCCAACAATACAGGAGTATCGAGCAATGTATCCTTGCTTAGCTGGAGGGGAGAGTGTAGCTTATCTTGCTACGTTACTTGCAAGAACCTCAGGTATTGTGCATTCACATTTCCATTATTCATGTTCTGTTCATACCATCGTATGTCTGTTGCGTTCCTCTCAGAACTTAGTACCCCAACTTAAGACTGCCTGTATTTTTCTTGGCTTTTAAGTGAAACAGAGTCCTCCGAAAATTAATTGTTAGTCATATCAGAGTTCTCAAGTGTGTCCTATGATAAAACACACTTATGCTGATGAGCTAAAGTGCCCAACAGAGCACATTGAACTTTGCTGGGTTTGTTTCCGCCCTACGCTTCAGAATATCTGCCGGGAATCTACATACATCTAACCGCTCACCCGTAATGAGACGAAGATTGTTTTGATGTCATTAATTATATACAGAACTCAAACCCCCAGAGATAACTTGCCCCAAACTTAAGGGACGATATTTACATACGAGGTGGATGACATGTTCTGAAACTCTCAAATTGATGTGGTCCCCCTTTCCAAGTTGACTAGAGAGAGAGAGAGAGAGAGAGAGAGAGAGAGAGAGAGAGAGAGAGAGAGAGAGAGAGAGGGAGGGAGAGATAGAATGCGAAGGCCACAAGACGATACAGAGTGAGAGTAGCGATGGGAGGAAACAGTGAGAGTGGAACAGAGCGATAAACAACGAGATCAGACATAGCGAGAGTACGAACATACGATGACTCATGATTTGGCCAGATGGCAGGGTTAGCGCGTAGCGCTCACTGCAGGAGAATCCAGCGTTACGAGCAACGAGTAGTGTGAAGCATGTGTTGTGAGGTGTGACATATGAGATCAAGAGAATGCACGTGTGTATGTGGACCAAAAGCTAGCAACCTACGTGTGGGCGAGGGAGAAAGAAGAGACAGCAATCTAGGCAAAAGGAGTGAAACATGACAACCACTGAAGCGCTGGCTAGCTGCACACCTGGCAGTCATCACTTCAGTGGCTATCAAGATGCTCTCGACATAGTCTGTTGTCCTTTCTATCTGCCTCAACCAAGCGTCGGCTGCTGGTATTCATCCCACAAACACATCACTTGATAGCAAGGAACTCACATACTTGATTTTCATAACCCTTGATATTCCAACGGTTAGTGGTGTGCACTACACTACGCGCTAGCCCGATCTTTTGGCAAAATCTCGTCTTTAGTAATCGTCAGTTCTCGTCGTGTCTCCTTCCGCTTTGCTTCGTTGTTTTGAGAAAGAGAGAAGCAACGAGGCGAAACTGAGAGCAAGAAAAGTGATGAGAAGATTGAGAGAGAGAGAGAGAGAGAGAGAGAGAGAGAGAGAGAGAGGGAGAGGGAGACTGAGAGAGAGAGAGAGAGAGAGAGGGAGAGAGAGGAGTGCACAACTGCACCGGGAAAACACGATCCGTTCCCTGACGCTAAAATACAGTGACCCAAAAGCAACTGGCGAAGGAGGAGTCAGGCGTTTAACAGCGGAATCCCAGAAGTGGCATCAAATATCTGGAAGTCAGCAATAACAAAAGCGATGAAGGCGAAAGTATGGGCAGCAGCATTCACGAACACATGGAAGACAACGTTCAAAATTACTTTCTCCTGAAGAAGGTAGAAACTTTAACCAAGATCATGAAAAAGAAATAACCGACTGGATCAGAGAAAGAACCACCCCGACTTAGGCCGAGTGTCACCAGATTATCGCCGCTCATTGACAATTAACTTGCCGGAATTACGAACAGCCATTCAGAAGACCAAGAACTTATCCACTGGGAAAAAGCAAAATGGACATGAGGCAAACCAGCATGCTAACTCCAAGACTTCCTCCATGCGGACTTTAGTATCATCTCAGCATCTGTAGTGCTGTGTTATGTACGGAATATTTTCTCCGAATGTTCGAAGAGGCGCAGACTAACAACGATATCGAAAACCAGGAATGCCAGGTACAGACCCTCTTAGAAATTCCTGGGAAACTTTTGAAAGAGTAATTAACCTTAGGTTAAGACGATACCTTGTTAAGAAAAACCTCTGTAACCTAAATCAATACGGCTTCCAGAGGAGCATAAACACCACCTCGGGAATTGTGATCGCGACAGAAAAAAGTGCTTTTTCCAGAGGACAAAGAATTGTCCTGTCATACAAAGATGTATAAGCGAAACCTTTAGCGAAGTGCGGATTAACGGCCTACCGTGCAAATCACAGATAGACTTTAGTATAACTTTCTGTACCAAAGCATCGTAGAAATCACCATCAACGCTGCAACGTCACCCAATTTCCGTCTTCCGAGCGGGATCCCCAGGGTAGCGACGTATCACCAACGCTGTTCATAACTTTCACAGTTGACATTCGCCATGCAGTTGGTGCCACGATGGGACCTCGCGTACAGTAGTCTCGAGCAACCCACTCCCAGAACACACTCATTTAGTATAGCTGAAGGCAATAAGAATATACATTTTCGAAAAGGATCGGAAGATTAACAACCGACATGAACAGCTTTACTACAGTGGAACTAGGAATAACAAAATACGACGATGTAATTGTCGTTGGAAATAAGAGATCTCGCCAGAAGATCTGCAAAATCCTGGTTAAAAACATCAACATCACTATGTCTGTTAACAAAGCATATCATCAAGAGTTCCGTACAAGGAAAACGACCCTGACCAGTTCGTACAGATTCTGGCACCTTCCGGAGAGCCAAATATTTCGGCTGCTAAAAGCCATGATTATATTTATTCAAACCGCCTCCCCTATACTAACGTTCTTCACCTCCAAATCACGCATGCTGAAGTTACAGAGGACACAAATTAAGAATCTGCGATTCGTCACATATAAGCAATACCCAAGCCTTAAAAACACTGAAGAACAGCATGAACAACTAAAGGTTATCAAACTAAAGAGAAGCAGCCCAGTAAGTATGACAGAGACTTGAAGACAAGGATGACACAAGCTTTAGACATATTTCTAAGACATGGAATACCTTTGGTTCCCTGGAAGCCTCAAAGCACTTCAAGAGGCCCCAGTCATCCATCGATATACATATGGACAATACTTATCGTAGCAAATCCCCTCTCCGACAAAAGTAAGTTCAGCGTAACTTCATACACACCCCCAGTCATCCAGGGCTGTATAAATAATGTACCAGTTTCCTTACTTACGTAGATCTGTAAACCTACACCATACACCTGCTTAAGCTATAGGTTTCTCATCCACTTCACACTCTCCCTTCCCCTGTCTCACCAACTTTCGTCTCCTCTAACCAACCTATATGAAAAAGTGAGGGGATTATGTGATAAAGAAAGACAAAAGCAACAAGAAGAGGCAAGTGGGACAACTAAACAACGAGAGAGAGAGAGAGAGAGAGAGAGAGAGAGAGAGAGAGAGATCGAAGCGATACAAAGAGATAGCAGGTACAAAACATAACAGCGGAGACAAAGACAGAATCAAGACAAAACGTAGAGAAAGAAAGAGAGAGAGAGAGAGAGAGAGAGAGAGAGAGAGAGAAAGAGAGAGAGAGAGGAAACAAAAAGAGAAAGAAGCCAGAAGAAGCACAGGGAAAGAAGAAAGACGAAACAGAGACAAAGAGAGAAGGAAGAAAAAAAAAACTATGGCTGGACATCATGACAAGAAATTTCAGTTGACCCCTTCGGAAGGGAAACCTGTGCGTACACATCGAATCACTTCAAATTTCCTCACCCCACCACGTTTGACATATATATATATATATATATATATATATATATATATATATATATATATATTTATGTATATTTATATATATATAGCTCTAGTGTCAAGTGCTTAGATGGGTTTGTGTACCTCCGAGGGAATGGAACTTAAGACAGGACTGGGAATGCGGTGGTACAGTATGTGTCGAGTCATTACTTTGTATTTTGTACTGGAATTATTTTTGTTTCGTTAAACCTGGTGAATACCTAGTGAGGTCTTCGAGGGTTTTCTGCCCCCCACAGGCCCGGCTGGGCCCAGGCTGTTGCAAACTGTAGTCCGCTTGCCCACACAGGTTTTGAATGTTTTTGGTCTCGAGGTAGCTGGTGATTGTTCTAAGAGCATTGTGTGTGTGTGTGTGTGGTTTGTAACTTATGTTTGCTTTTGTCATGGCGGACGACCAGGCAGGTGAGGTGTAGTTTAGGGTGGGGAGGATGAATTGTTTGTAAAGGATACTGAAGGATTCTTCGCTTTGTCCAGACCTGCTGCCAGCAAGTATTTCGAGGACGTGTAGTTTGTTTATTGCCTTTGTTGTTGATGTCAGTGGAGTGTGTCGTATGCGATGCCTAGCACGATGCAGAAATCTTATTGAGTGGAAGCGTTGGATCATTCGGGGTAATGGGAGGAGGCAGGTGCAATTCACGTCTGACTGGGGTTAAGAGGGTGATGGTGGATTTCCTTGGGGATGTATGTATGTGAGCTAGTGTTGTAGTTCTAGGATGTATTTCTTTGCGTATTTGTTGCTACTGAATCGTGTCATAGTATTGTACTGCAGAAGTGGAGTTATATATATATATATATATATATATATATATATATATCATATATCATATCATATCATATCATATTATATCATATCATATAAAGAGAAAGAGGTAGTGGAAATGAGAGTTGGATTGAGAAAGTATCGGCAAACTTCAGAAAGAATGATAATGTTTGGGAAGGAGGTGAATATTTGGGGACAATAAGAGAACATATGAGAACATCAATGAGGCGAAGAGATGGGGAAGTGGTAACAGGCAAGGAAGTGAAGAGGATATGGAGTGAGTATTTTGGTGTATTGTGGATGTCTGGGATGTGGAAGTATGCGGAGTGAGGGAGTCAAGGCATGTGTTTTGATGAAAAGAGAGGAGGTGGTGAAGCACAACATTAGAAAAAGTGAGACAAAGCTGCTGGAGTGGATGGGATTGCAGGTGAATTTCTCGAAAAAGAGGGTGACAGTGGCGGATTGGTAGGTTAGGGTTTTTAGTGTGTGTGTGACTCAATTGCCTGATGATTGGCGAAGTGCCTACATAGCCGCACTGTATAGCAGTTTTTGGACTAAGAGCTTGAAAAAACACACACGCTGACATGGGACACTATGTCCAGTTCCCACCAAAGCCAATATTAGGTGTCCTATACGCAGAATAATATCTTAAATTTTACCTTTGAAAGAGAAAGTAAAACAAAGATGTACCATAATTGAAGGGAATCGATTGAATTAAAAAAAAATTAGGCATAGGCTCGTAAGGTTAGAGCTGGGGGCACTATTAAAGTGACCTACTCCGTCCATGCAAACAACACTAAACAAAATATAAAAAAAATACCAAGGTAAAAGATGCCTAAAGATCTTTTATAACAACATCTATTTTGCAAAAGAGCATAATTAACGTGAAAGGTTAAAAGCTTTGCAAAACTCTGTTCAGTAGAGCATAGACACGTGAGATATATCATTATATATACATGGAAAATAATGGAAGGCTTTGTCCCGAATATGCATACGAAAATAATTCCTCGCCGGAGCGACAGACTCGGCAGGTTGTGCAAATTAAATCCAGTGGAAAACACTGGTGCTGTGAGCAGTGTTAGTGAAAATAACATTTACGTCGTGTGCTCCGCCTATGTTTATGTCGCTGCCAGTAAATAGTTGAAACATCATGGAGAAAGAGCGCGCGCGCGCCCTCTGGCCCTCTTGAAGAAGCAGTTCAGCTCCTCTAGAGTTTGCCAGACGAGTCCGCCTGTACAGGATATGCAAGAAAGAGGCCCCAGCATGCAACTGTCGTCTGTACCGGGGTTTGTCTGGGAGGCTTGGCCGGAGACCTGCTGAGGACATCCTTACTGTGGGAGACGATAGCGGCTTAACTCAACCTAAAACATCCGTAAGGGAATATATATATATATATATATATATATATATATATATATATATATATATGTATATGTGTGTGTATGTGTATGTGTGTGTATGTGTATGTGTGTGTGTGTGTGTGTGTGTGTGTGTGTGTGTGTGTGTGTGTTGGAAATGAAATGTTTGAAGAAAGTATGTAGTGCGATCGTGTAAGTATTCTAAGGTTAAGAGAGAGAGAGAGGTGGTAGTAAGAAGAGTGTGGCTGAGAGAGCTAAAGAAGTTGTGCTGAAATGGTCTGCATATATGGAGCGAAGGAGTGAAGAGAGGTTAACAAAGAGGATGTGTGTAAAAAGTGTAGGTGACAAGGAGAAAGGGTAGGCCAAATTGGAGAGGGAAGGATGGAGTCAAAACGGTTGTCATTGAGACCTGTGCATGCAGGAGAGTGAAAGGCATGCACGGGATAGAGTGCATTTGAGCTAATTTGTATACAGGGGGCAATGTGTTATCAGTAGACTGAACCAGGGCATATGAAGCAGCCGGGGGAAACCATGGAAAGGTCTCTTGGGCCTGGTTGTGGATATGGAGCTGTGGCTTCGGTGCATTACGCATGACAGTTGGAGAATGGATGTGCGTGAATGTGGCCTTTCTTCGTCTGTTCCTATCGTTATCTCGCTACCGCGAGAAAAACGCGAACAGGTATGGAAAAAAGTGTGTATATGAGTTACTTGGCCCGCATTAGGTTACGCCGCGAGTGAAACACACCTTTAGTACGGCTGTATCATGGGAAGTAAAGGCTCGTCAAAGAATTTTTCTGTTCAAAAAAGTCCGTCAGGTTCCTGCAACAGAATGTAGCGGAGCGAAGGAGCTCCAGGAGAACTTGGAAGAAGGATCCTGGGTAATCATATACATATATATATATATATATATATATATATATATATATATTAAAGCATGCAGAATAGTTTCTTTCATATATTGTTAAAGACCAGTGCATATTTAACACACTAGTTTTCTGTTGTTGTTTTTTCCTTCACTTTTTCTCATAACATGTTTTGCTTCATCAGATAAAGTCTGAAGTTAAGGTTCTATATACATTTTCAGATTATTCTTGAAATACACGAGACGTTTTGGGCTCAAAGACATTACCCATCTTCAATTAACTGATTATAAACGATACAACAATATCTAAAGGACAAAACAGGAATGACTTGCATCTTGAAATGGTACAAATGAAAGCGGTGACGTAGATAATATGTTGATTGGTGGACTGTGTTCCCTTGGAGTTCATGTGCAGGAATATGGTTGGTAGGGGTCAAACTCGCTGGGTGAACCGCTGGGGGCTTTGCCTGAGGTCGCAACACCCGGGAAAGTCTGATGGAGGTAGAGAGTGGCGTCATTTGGGGAGCGGTAGAGAATAATTGTAGAATCCTGGTTTGTCCTGTACTTTAATGGTTTATGAAGGGAATATTTGCTCTTCTGTACATTGCCTGTGTTATTCTGTTGTGTAGGGTCGTGGCAGTGTGACAGTAGTATCGTGTTTTCAGTAGGGTGTTGACGAAAGAGATTCATGTTACGTTGCTGTGACGAATGTTTTTTGGGGCCTCCATTTTGAATATGGAGTGTTAAACGTCGACTGAGTGATGCAGTAGCTATACGGACATGTGTAGTTCACACTGTTTTGAAGTTTACAATATTCAACAGAGCAGCACATGTAAACTACATTGAATGACTATTGTAGGTTATTATTTAGTTTGAGGGCTGTTTCTCATATTGTAGTTATTGGTTTCCTTGTTCTTGTAGTAAATGATGCTGCTGATACGATCTTCAGGGATTTTGCAGGTAATGTTCCTGTCTGTTATCTCCTTCAGGATGCGTTCGTCAGTCGGGCAGGCAGGAGACATCTGGTTTTTGTAGAAAACTCGATTGCTGTGATTCACCAGTCGAGTTTGGAGGAAAACACTTGTACCTTTATCTGTGATTTTCTTTTAGAAATTACCATTATTAACTAAAATTTGCTTTACTCTGGTGATTTCTCTGTGGAAGAAGTCCCATGATGAACATTTCTTTCAAGCATGACTTAGGTAGGCTGTAATAACGCTTAATTTGTACCTCTCGGAACACTCATTTCCATCGTTCAGAAACCTGCACAGATCGGTAGACTTACGGTGAACGCTGGTGTGGTATTTGCCATTACGAGTTCGGATGTCTACATCAAGAAAGGGGATCTTGTTGTCCAAACCTTTCTCGTAAGTGAATCTCAGGACAGAAGTCTCATCCGTAGCCTTCTGTAGTTTCTTAAGATGCTCTTCGTTCCTTATGACGAATTGAATATCATCAACGTCGTATTGGCAGTAACTAGCGTGGCGGATGGTGCTATCTTGCAGAACTTGGTCTTTTACATGACACATGTTGAAGTCAGGAAATGTCGGGCCCTACGGAGAGCCCATGGGGACTCCTTCTTCCTGGTAGATGACTGAGTCGGTGGTGATATAAGCTTGTATCACCACCGACTCAGTCATCTACCAACTATTGGAGGACACAGACGCCTGCCCCATGGGACAACTGCCTGTAGTAGCTCGGCTCTCCAGATAAGCCGTAATCTTCTAATGCTCATATGTCTGAAATGTTTCCACCGTTACTCTTTAAGATTTACCCTTTTGAAGTAACTACAGCGTGAGTCTCCCTCTCTCTCTCTGCTAGAATGTGAAGCAGAGGTGTACAGCGTAAACCATCTATTGTTGAATGATGGCAGAACAGGATGAAATTCTGTCGGATTATTTTTTTTCTGTGTGTGTGTGCGTATGATGACTGTGAGCGTGGAGGTAGCACGTCGGGCAGAACATTGGGTTCAAAGGCTGTGGGTCAGTTTAGATGGCGTGTCTTAGCGTTTTTCGTCATTCATTTTTTCTTTTTGACCTCTCTATATCCGCGTTCGCTTTCCTTTGTCATGAACCGTTTTTGACGTATCTTACGACTTTCCTTTACCTTGACTTTCATGAAGGTTTATACAGTCGAGTTGTAGCTGACACTGGCGGCCATGTTAAGAACAGCAGCAACTCTCATACCTATGGAGCTAATTATAAACACCTGGGGACCAACAGTTACTAAGTAACTTAAGATGAAGTAACTTGAAAAGGGATTTAGAAGTAATTTACTGAAAAAAAGAATTATTGTCACTAAGGGTTAAAATGTTTTAAAGTAAGGTTTTAGTGTGCTCGATAGTGGGGGTATCTGGATATGGATGGCAACAGTAGTTTCCTCATAGACAGTATGTCTTTAATCCAATGATTAACTCCCTTTTCCTTTTCTTCCAGGTATGTTAGACTGTGAGTGGGAGCCAACTTCGTCACCCTTCAAGCGTGAGTAACACCCGCTCGTGTTTAGTAAAGTCTTGATAGTACAGAAACTACGACTCTGCTTCTGTCTCTGCTATGTGCATTACAATACACGAAAGATATATATATATATATATATATATATATATATATATATATATATGAATATATGTTACGGGGAGAGAGTTTAACACTCGTGATTTTCCGCTTCATAACGTTTTATATGTGTACAATATCTCTACCTCTGTGCGCGCACACACACACACACACACACACACACACACACACACACACACACACACACACACACACACTCACATGCCCATTTCAACCTAAGCCAGGTATTCATTTATCAACCAACTCCGAGGGTAGGATGAACACCTGGTTTAGCTGCGGGCCGCCAGCCGCGCCTAGGAATCGATTCCGGACGGGCCCGTACATGAATTCATCGTCAGTGTTGTGTGTGTGTGTGTGTGTGTGTGTGTGTGTGTGTACAAAATTACTTCAATATGTGGTGTGATGAGGACAGCCAAATTTCATAGCCACCTAAAAGCATTCCTAACATCAAAAAACTCATCAACAGAAAAGAAAAAAAAAAATAGTTGATTTTCAGTTGCTTTAATTGTTGTTATTTTTTCTCTCTATGGTAAAAAAAAAATTACTTATGTTTTTTATCCAAGAAATCTGGTACTTTGTGCAGTCAATGAAAATAATCGTTTCTTTACGTTAGCTATAGTGCATTGCAATTACCTACCGTCACTTATACGAAGGTAAAATTCAAGGCAACTTTTATCGTATACATACAAGAAAAAAAGATTAAAAACACGTATGAGAACTAGTGTCGGGAAACGCTGATGGAACTGAACAGTCCAATTTTCTTCGAGAAACAAGAAAAAGATCGACATTCTTTTAGAAAATACTTCTGAGTGTCCGGAGTCTTTTCTCTCCACGACTGTTGCGTTGTGTTTCACGGTGGTAAGTGAATTTCTGCTTTTTTAACATCAGAGTGAACAGAAATAAAAGATAATGAAGAGGGTCTTCGGCTCAGCCAACTGACCTATTGATGCGGAGGATCTTGTGTCCGCCCATTGTCATCCAACGGGCCACTTCTTGAGCGATAAGATATCCGAGATGTCGTCATCCACTTTTGACGTAGGCCTCACGTACAGGCTGCAAGCGAAATGTTCTGCCCACGCAGATCACGAAACATCTGAAACGCGGGCATCCTGCATACGTCGCCTTGCGTGCGATATACGACTAAGATCATGCACTGCAGTCTTTCGTCAAGCGTCGTTGACGTCCAACAACCCCAAACTTCTTGCAAGGTTTGAGCCAGATTGCTTGGAAATAACGAGGCCGTCTCAGTGTAAGGGTGCATTTGGAGTCACGTTTCTTCATTTTCCATCATTATCAGGGGTAACTGGAAACTTGGCACTGATATGATAACATCCCCCATCCTAAGGTTTCGGGGGAAGACAGAAATGGGGAAGCCTTTAATGTGAAACAATGATAATAACAACAATAGTGATAAAGATGATAATTAAGATACTAATGATAATAATAATAAATATAGTAGTAATGATAATGATGATAGTAATAATAATAATGATAATAATAATAATAATAATAATAATAATAATAATAATAATAATAATAATAATAATAATAATAATAATGATAATAATACTAATGATAATAATAATAATAATAATAATAATAATAATAATAATAATAATAATTGTAATGATAATAATGATAATAATAATAATAATAATAATAATAATAATAATAATAATAATTATTGTAATGATAATAATTTCAAAGAACCATAAGAATGTGTGGACTTCTTAAGACCCATGCGATACGATCTATATTAAATTGCCAGACATGTTCCCTGCTGCTATCTTATTAACACTGGTTAATGGAACCTTGATCCATCGTCTTAATTTTGGCAGTTTCTTTTTTTTGTCAATAACGTAAGAAGCTTTCATATGACCCACGCCACTCTCTCAGATGATGTCAGAACACTCTTGGAAGACTCGTCAAGGAATACTAGAGCCTTCCTACGCTCTGAAGCTACCCAGAATGCTTTGAAACACTAGCAGGAAACCCCTCATCATTGTTAAGTAATTATGACACTTAGATTACCGTTACTGCTTTCAGCTAACACCACACTATTTCCAGATGACCTTGATTATTCCCACATGACCAGATCACCTTTTACGAGATCCCAAGAAGTGATCATCTGCGTAACTTTTGCCAAATAGCCTTGTGACGCTTCCAAAAACGACCCTAGATGGTCTTGCCAGACTCAACACGCGCTTCGTAGATGAAACCAGACGCCCTCTGGAGTTATTCCCTGTTGCGGTGAGAATCGCTCGATGTATTCCACCCGTTTCAGTAACCGCACAGAGCTCTCTCATACGTCTGAGTGAGAACATGACACTTCATTCTACCTGGTACGAGAACCATCGATGATGCTCTTCCATCCTTGAATGGATGAGCACAATGATGACGAGGCTGAGTGAACTGCAGTTGTTAAACTATTCGATTTATTCTGAAAACTGTCTCGCCAAAAGTGTCCAGTTTTATCCAGTCTGTCTCTGTCTGAGCCTAGAAAGGCATCCTCCACTAGCTTTTGTGTGAGGAGTATTAGAGTCTACAGATACCGTTCAGAAAGTAATAAAAGTTGACATACTTATAAAAGGATAGATAATCTTAGTTAGACTTGATAAGGTTAACTATTGATATAACTAATCACACAGCCTCTCCAGCGCCAGCTATACTAACCACGCAAACCTGGGATATGCCAGCGTCCATTACCCACGCTGGTAATTCGCACTTTCACATATCCATTATCATCGATCTGTTTTATTGGTTCTTTACTCCAACTATGAATAACCATCGCCGCTGCTCTTCATTATTCACAATCGTTGAAATAGCTTCAGCATCGGCATCCATCTATTTCAGGCCAGGAGGCTGCACAGCCGTAAGGAGATCAAAACAGTCCTGGCACGGAGGGAACGCATTGCTTATGCAAACTGCTAGCCCCAGGATCCATAAATCTTCCACAGTGAACGCCATCCTGAGTCTCCTGCCTGAGCATCTACACGACAACAACAGTATATATATATATATATATATATATATATATATATATATATA
>JAYMFT010384178.1:0-20277 GCA_038088735.1 Panulirus argus
CCCCAGAGATAATATATATATATATATATATATATATATATATATATATATATATATATATATATATATATATATATGCACACACTAGATGGTGTAAAACTCGTATCTCACTTAAGAACTTTGTATTTCAAATAATACAAAATGTCAAGTTTAGATCTTACTAAGCATATCGCAAACTTGGAAATATTTCTTCCCGGTAATTCTTGTCATTTTCAACAAACAATTTTCAGTCGTTAACCAACAAGGTCCAAACACACGTGGAAGTGTATGTGGTCTTAAAAAGAATTATATGCAATACTTGGCGTTAAAGAAATGCTAGGTGGTTGTTAAATGAATGGCGACGTCGAAGTTAATGATTACCTAGGCTGTTGACGAATGATCGAGCTGTGGTGTTTTGTAATGAATTCTTTGCGCACAAACGAACTTCCGCGGGAGGACGTTATGTCTCACAAAGATGAAAGTCTTAAGTACTTTCGCTGTAAGACTGTAAAGGTCAGTTACTGTTTACTGGAGGGTCATAGCCAAAGTTAAACTACCTATGTAGCAATCACTCGTAACGTAAAAATGTTCAAACTTCAGCAGGACAAGTTCTGCGTTTTATAAGTCTGGTTTATCAGATTTGGTTGGTTACGTTAGGCTGGTTCTCAGCGCCTAGAATGACTAAACATCCTACCACCATTGTTAGCATAAAGTTACTTTCTTATCATAAATGTCCGTGGGAGTGCTACCTGTTATCTGGACCACCTCAGTATTGTAAGTACCAACCAACCTTAAATTTAGTAGCCAAACATAAACGCTGCAGTAGAGCAAGGGTCAGCAATCCGTCGTGAATACATTCATTCTCAGCAGACTTAATTCATCAGCACAATATATAATTTTCAGTAGAAATGAAGGTAGTATTATCATTTCGAAAATCCAGCGAATTTTACGTTAGGTTTGGTTGTGCTAAAATTGTTTTTAAAGTCTTTAGAACGATTCTGATCTCTACTTCATCCGCAAATCACTAATTTTTGTGATTTTTTTCCCCCACCCAAACCCCGGGTCTCAGGTGCATGTCCGGAACGGTAATCCTAGCGACATAAAATAATAAGATTGATAACCTACCTAGGCTTCTTACCTTACTGGACGCCTTGCCGTTGCCCAATCGAGTAAATTACGTCCAGCCAAGGTGACCCACAGCCTAATGTGTCCAATCATCGCATACTTTAGCCAAGTAATAAGTCCATAAACAAATTTAACATCTCGATCGCGTATATATGCTTAAGGACCGTTCCTTTATATTCATGAGGCTAATGCTTGAAGCATTTGAGCCACGATTCTTTTCCTGCCGGACACCAGAGAATCCAAACACCAACTGACCATTGACAGAAAACGTGAAGCGCGACATAAGCTGAGAACGTGTGTGGCTGCCCAACATCAAACAATCGACCCTCCGTAAACTCCCTGACCTCTCGCATGTCTATGGGAAAGGGTCACGGAAAAGGGACGTGATTGCTGCCCGTATCATCATCGGGTATGACTTTGCTTGGGAGACTGGCATCCCTACCTCCCCCGAGCAACGCGCTTGTCCATCATGCAAAAGACCCGACAGCCGCACCCTTGTCCACTGCATTCTAAGATGTCCCCACACACAACACCCGTGATGCCTGCTGGACCACGACTTCATGATCCCCCCTGAGGGAGACACGATGACCCTCCCCAAACTGGCCAGACATTATATAAATAATATCGATGCTGTGTTGAAGGAATATCCTAACTTCCTTAGACTTTAGTAAGCCCCTTTTGTTACATTTAAATGTACTCGCGACACTTGGCTCTAGATGCTTCTGGTATTGTTGTACAGGGTTGCCTAGCGAAGGCACTAGGATCCCGATTCCTCTGTCAAGGAATAAAGTATTAAAAGTGAAACCACCGGTAAATCACTTCTTCCTCGTTTCAGGCTTTGAATTACCCCTCATCGACACCTGGAGAATATTCTATGACAACAAATTAACATTTATATTAATAGTGTGGTATTAAGAACAAAATGTACGTAACCAAAGCCATGGTTGATGTGCATGATATTCATAAGTCCATCTCGTACGGCAATTCAAAGCAGTTTCTCTCCTTCATTTCATTGGCAAATGTTGCTTTTTTTTTTTAGGCCACATTTGGGCAAATCATTAGGTTTCCACCATGTGAATTTTGTTTGCCATATTGAGACGTATGATGCAGGAAAACGAAAAATGATAAGCCGTTTGCACTCGGAACATGGGAATAACAAATAGATAGTAATTTCTCCAAAATCCTTCCCGATTAATTTTTAACATTGTTACTTTAAGTTTAAATTTCAAGGGCGTGATTTGAAGAAATCCTCCTTAGGAGAACGAAATAGAGATTGATGGGAGTGAGACAAATATTTCTTGTGTGATGTTTCGTAATGGTAAAACCCTGTGGCAGGTTTAGAGTATAATGCAATCCTGTTCGTCGACAGACTTTAGCTCAGAGTATTTCACATTGATTAGATATGAATCTTATCGGTAGCTCTGATCGACCAGGGCAGTCCCTTAAATATAACTAGATTCAGAAGTTTAATTGGTTGATCTAATGTCGAAGAAATTGATTTTCTTTACTGCTTTTCACGGTGTAATTATGGGGTGGAAGTGCAGTTGACCTTTAAAGATTACTCTTTTTAGTGTTTTTTTTAGTTTTCATTTTCTATGATAAATATTTACCAGAGAAAACTAAATTTTAAGGAGTAACATTACAATGTAATTCGTACATACATTGCCTGTTTTTTATATCTATTTCTTTCTCTAACGAAGCAAAGATATCTTTGCGTTCTTTATATTATACAAGGAAAGTAACAGGATGGATTAGTGAATGCTAATGAGAATGGGAAGTTGTAAAACACAAAATCCATTCATTATTTGGAAAATGAATATTATGAGCTTAATAATCCTACATTATGCAGACGTAGATATGATTTCATATATATATATATATATATATATATATATATATATATATATATATATATATATATATATATATATATATATATTTAAATCAGAAAGCCATCAGAAACGTAGCTGAGAGCTCAGACTTACAGCCGAGTTTCAACAAAGGGATATGTGATTCATATTTGTAGCTCTAAACTTAATAACAGTAGAGTATATGCTCTTATGTTGAACCAACAGAATATTTTTATGTGGCCTTCGAAATTTCATTTACGATAGTAACACGGAACACTTGGAGATGGGATTCGTCAGTAAGGTCACTTGGCGAAAATCCACCACATGTTGAAGTTTTACTGGGATTGGAGACCCTAATTTGAGGATTTTGCAGAAGAAACATACAGTACAGTACATTGTTATTCTTATTTAAAGATAAAGCAAACACTACTGTTCTCAGATTTTACCAGGTTTCATTATCACTTGATTAAAAGAATATTCAACGGAATAACGCTCGATGAGACATTAAATAGGATAGTTAATGTTACCACGAATTTCATCTGAAAAAAGTTGATTGCCTTTTAATTGGACAAGTGTTATTTCATTTAACTATGGGTAAAATTTTAGAGGAAGTTCCCTAAACAGGAGTAGACTTTGGAACTTTAAATTATGACTAAGTATGTATAAGAATTGAACTGTTTGTGCATTGCTAATAATTCTAATAGTAGTTTCCTTTTATCAAGGACTCAAGTAGATGAAAAATGATTATCGTTCTGAAAATCCCATCCGGATTATATTTTAGACATTACATGAGAAAAAAAAAGTCTTTCAAATGTTGTTTCTTGTAGCATGAGTGTGTAGGAATCAATGTAAACGGTCGGAAGATGACTTGATACTGCTCTGTATAAGAACCTTACTTATATGTTGTACAATAGGGAAGTTTAATAATTTAGGATGAGAAATCACTGATGTGTTCTATATTGGTATTATAATAAGTACACTTTGTCTCCTTCAAGGTAAATGTGTGACTGTCTGCTCAGCTAACGCTGACAGGAATTCAGGTATTGGCTTCAGGAGGGGCTATTTCCTGTTGGTGCAGTCATAAATATACTTTCAGTCCAGGAAAGATTCATACATAAGGATTTGTTGACAGGAAGCACTCCATCGACCCTGGCCAAGTTAGCAGCAATGGAAAAGATCCAAGAAATTGCCACACTCGTTGCCTGTCCTGTGGACAAGTGTACAATAATATATAAAACTCCTTTATGTTTATAACATCCAGCCAAAAGATAGCATCCTCGTGTTTCTCTTCTCTGCCCAGTGCTTAAAGAGAACACTAAAGAGCCAAGGGATGGTTAGGGTGGCTTGTATGTCTTGAGCTCTTTATGCTAAGGCTTTACTAGAAAATAACCAGAATCAACATTAATTTTCTAAGCCTTGTGACATGCTGATGGCTCATGGTAATAAGCACATATCAAGTCTATAGGCAGACGTGAGGAGAGTGAATGATACTTTGTGTACAAGCAGAGTTAATCATATTGTTGAAACTACCCAAAACACTCCATTATCAGTACAATAACAAGCATAGGACAAAAGAATCCTGATAAAACAGAGTGAACTTCCAACTCGAACTAGACAAGTGCAAAAATGCTATTTCTACTCATACATCTCTCTAAATCGAACACATTTCTATCTATTCAATTTCAGGGCACTGTAGTCCAACCTAGCTGTTACAGAAACCACTTGGGCTGAACCATATCTTCATATTAAAAACTCCACATGATACACAATAACAAAACTGTTCCTAAAAGCTTGGTATGATGTATTGGTATTGTAATAATTTTCACTGTTAGCAGCTAATAAATATCTGCAGGGGTATTATCCACCCAGTGTGCAGTACTGCTCATACACCTGAGGTGGCTCCTCCAACCCTCTCATAGCCATGGTAGAAGCAAAATCCTTCTACCTTATTAACACCTCAGCTATCAGCTCTCTCCAGCCATACCCTGCAGTTCATTGTAGTGTTGTTGCCCTCTCTCAATGTAATGTGTTGTAGGAGTAAACAGTAATAGAGGAGTTACATTTTCATGTCCATGGCACTGTAAGAATTAACAACAGGTGGGATGATAGCAATGTACTGCTGAACTACAGTGAAACAAAATGGAAACCATCTTTAAGACTATCAACACTTTTTTTTTTTCACGTGTTACATCTCCATAATTCCACATGGGAGACTGCTCACTATATAAGACGAAATAGGTGTACTACCAAAAAAAAATTGAAGAATCAAATTATGAAATACTAAGTACAGTAAATATAATGTATTGTAAAGCACCTTCAAGGTGAAATTACTAAATCTGTTCTTTTGCATATTGCGCTCAAGCCTACACCTTCTATGACTAGTTTATCCTAACATTACTCTTTACAATTTTCCCTTCATTCTAGACACCTCTTATATTGTGCTTTCTCAGCTTTAAGAATTATCAGAAAATATCCTTACAATATTTTTTTAGAAAAACTTTTACTTTCACTGTCAACTCTTCAAATGTATTGTAATCTCAGACAGATCTTTTCCAAACATTATCACATGTTGAGTGATAATGTCTACACACCTTTACTGTGTCTTTTAAAAGGAAATTTTATTTTATCTTATAGCATTTCTCCATTCCATATAACTTCACTACTTTTGAGATTTTCAATGAAACACCTTGTCATTTCTTAACTACAGCCATTTATCCAGTCACTCATTTCGCTTCCAAGTCTTTTAACCCTTCCCTCAGAGATACTATGTACATTTCTTGGCCAAAAATCAAAGTAATGAAGGCAAAAGAGTGTCATATATAATGTTTCAGATGCATTACAATATAAATCTATCTATATCTCTGATACCCATTCCCTATGGGAACTCCCTCAAGGGGGTGGCCTCAGCAAAAGTCTCCATAATTGTTGAACTCCTGTGCTGCTTCTTAGCATCTAGTGCATCACCCTTTAACAGGCCACTGGCAGGAGGCAAAGGCTAGCACAGTGTTTTCAGAGATTCCTACCTAATGTTCCTGCTCACTACTTCTCCCTAATGTGCCAACCTAATATTTCGGCCTAATATTCAAACCTAAGACTTCTACCTGATGCTCCCAGCAAATGCTCCTACCTATTACTTCCACCTAATGTTTTTACTAAACCTCTAGTCTAACATTCTTACCTACTTCTTCTGTTTATTGCTCCCACCATTTTGCCAAAAGGCAGGGCCAGCACAAAGAGCTCACCATAAGAAAATCTAAAGTTACAAAGAATGAGTTGTGTTAGTTAAGTGTTGTCAAGTGTTATGTGTGACAAGGAGATATTATATGTTTGTGGAAGGAATGCCAGCAGTCCATGTTTGAGGGAGGCAGAAAGAAAAAGACAGCTATCTGAGTCAAAGGAGTGCAACTTGACAACCACTGAAGTGCTGGCTCACAACACAGCCAATATCCAGGTGGGTAGTACCAGTAATATACCTTCCTGGTCGATGGCTGCCTATAAACTACTACCTACTACAGAAGATAAGGAATACTGAATATAAAAGCTGTATTTACCATCAGCCCAAGGGAACAAGGAGGTAAAGGAAAAGTTCACAGGCTATAGGGTTGATGGTGAGGTGACGCACAGTGAAGATACACATGGTCCCGCAGTGACTGCTGTCAATATATATTTGATATGCATATGCACATGCAGTCAGTGCTAGTCATGTTGGTCAAGGCCCATTACCCAGGTGCCACGAGTGAAAGACAGGAATGATCATCAAATGTATTATACCATATAATACCATACACCATAGTATAATGTCAAATGTAATACACGCTGCCAATAAAAAATCCGGTAATTGTTATTCCAGTTCCATCAGTTTTCCGGCAGGAATCTCGGTGTGGTGTGTATTTGCATGGTGAGCACAGTTTAAAAATTCCCAGGTTGGCGTGCCAGTTTCTAGTTAGTGAAGATGATGATCCTGAAAACCCACCTGCTACCTGTATTTAACTTTTTCTACTGTGCACAGTAGTTACTGAAAATTCTTCAGAACTGTGCTGTAAGTCCAGCATGTTACCAGTAGAGTCCTGTATCATTTTACTGCACCCAAACCATTTTATTTAGTTATTCAACATTAAAAGTTCATTTGCTATTCTTTTAGTGTTTACTTTTTTCTTTCTTTAAAGTACTGTAGTCCTCTTCTTTTATAATATATACAACACATATAGAGTCAGGAAGCAATCAATTAATCTTCCAGAAAAATCGAAAATCCGGCAGCCATGAGGTCCCGAGGTTGCTGGATTTTTAATTGGCAACCTGTGTGTAAATATACCAATCAACCACAGCCCCCTTCCTGCACAGCATTACTGACAACAGATATCAACAAAAAGCATTTGACACTGTACCCTGAAACATCCTCACACAAAGGACACTTGATGCCATGATCCAAAACAATAAAAAGTGGTTGGCCAATTTTTTAGCCACCTACCATGGTAGAGTCACTCACAATGGCTTCAACTCTAAAACACTTAAACCATACAGTGAGTGCTGCAAGGAGCAATTCTTTCTCCAACCCTCTTCAATCTTCTCCTATAAGACCTCCTATTACTTCTAAATATCCACAATGTGAAGGTCCTTTCATGTGCAGATGACCTTACAAAACTTCATAACACCCTGACACCACAGTAGTAGCACCGAACATGCGGCACTACATCACACAATTAGTAGAATGCCTAAAACAGAATGCCTACATCTTTGTAGAAGTCTTCAATCACTCTCTTCATCCCAGACAGACATTAATCCAGCTTATATCCTCCAGTCACCAAGAATGGTCAAACACTCCCACTAAACTAAATACCAAAAGTTTTAGGAATCAAAGACAACATACACAACATAAACTACCCACACCAATAACATCAACACAATAATAACACACAAACTAAAGGCATTTCAAACACTAAAATGGCATCAGATTTGGACCAAAATACCAAAAACAAAAGCAAAAAACTAAACTTCTACAAAATTTTTGTCAGATCCACTCAAAACTATACCTTATCAGCCTGGTCATTCATCCTCTCAAAAGAAAATGTAACAAAGCTACAAACCACACACATAAGTGCACTCAGAACAATCACCAGCTGCTTAGTAACCACAAACACTCAATACCTACATACTGAAACAAAGATCCTCCCAGTACAATTCCTCTTCAACATGCCTGGCATTTAGTTCTGTGCAACAGCATTAAACCTCTCCACTTCAAACCAATCCAAAATTACCTATCAAACCCCAAGGAGAAATATAAAGCTTATCCCTGTCCAATATTTCAGTAACCTCTACTCACAGATCCCCCAACACCTAAAAAAATATAACGCAGTGAAATAACATGTCATGCACTACACAATCACCCTACGAACTCAATCTTAAACTCCAATCCACCAGGAATATATATACCCATCAGAAGCAACACTCCCCAAAGAAACACAAATCACACTTTCCCATCTACGCTCTGGACATCAACCATCCCTACAACACTAAAAACACCATTTCAACATATTCTGAGACCCTTCATGCCCACAGTGCAACTAACATCACTCAATAGCCCTGTACTCTCCATTCATAGATGCACACGTAATATCATTACATTTTTTCAATGATGTAAGGTCCCAAACAGTGGACATGGTTGGCTCCGAGTGCTATAGGAGCCTCTTATCTTTTATCTACCACTTACTAATAACTATTATATTTACATCATTAATTTTGCACTTTAATAGCAGTGTTTTCAGAGCTTACACTAAATCAGTATCATTATTATTATTCACTAATATTTACATTAAGCTGTTGAAGTACGGCTCCTTTGGTAGTTCACTGTTGTACATCATTTTTAATCTATATTTTACATTGACTACTATTCGCATATATAGCTGGGATGAGGAAACAGCTAGTGTTCTGGGACATGGCCATCTTCCCACAGAAACTTAAAATATCATGAAACAACATGCCACAATCATGGAGTGGAGCACCATGATTGTGGCATGAAGCATTCATAGAGTTAATTGAGACCTAAGATTATCATGCATATATTACACAGGGAATTCTAGAGAGTTAGCTAAGTAAGGCAAGAACTTGTAAAATATATGAGTTTTTGTTCATATGTAAATAGAGGAAACATGAACTATTCAAATTCCAATTTCTGTCCACAGAGACAGGAATTATTGCAAAATATTTTCCAAATTCAATTACCTCCAGCTCCAAGAGTTCTTTCTATCTTCTAAGGGGCTTCCATAGCACTCAGGACCAAAGGGCCTGAAGTGTAGTGATGTTGTACATGTGCGTGTATGAAAAAAGCAAGTGGGACAACTGAGCAGTAAACATTCAGTGTCTTCACTGTGGTAGCTGGAGGTAGCAGTAGGCATGAAGTGTCGAGATATGATGAATTGGTGAATGTAGTGTTGTAAGGGTGGGTGATTTCCAGAGTGTAGTTGGGAAAGTGACTCATTTATGCATGTCAGATGGGTGTATGTCTAGAGGAGTGGTGTTTCAGACTGAATTGGTAAGGCAGTTGCTTAAGAGCTTGTTGGGTCATTTTGGTGCATATGTGTTTTGTCAGTAACATGTTTGTGTGGGGGCAGGGGAGTCTGCATGTATAGATTGCTGATGTGTGTGGCAGGTATAGGCTTTTCGGTTCTGTCTGCCGGTTGGTATTTACATATGGAGAGGTACGTTTGTGAAGGGTCTAATGCTCTTGTAATGAACTGCATGCCAAGCACGATGAAGTTGGATTGTGCCTCCCACAATTTCAGTGTAGAGACCAGCCACCCATGAATTGATGGTTATGAGACCTCCTTCTTCCCTCAAACAACTAAGCTTTGGAATTCTCTTCCTTCATTAGTCTTCCCTGCCTTGTATAACCTTTCTACCTTCATTGATTGGGAGATGTTATTGAATATGCTACTTCAACTAAGAAGCTACTGATTGTTCTGAGAGTTCGAATTTGTGTGAAACTTATCTACCATCAAAGTACCCAAGATATGTTTAGCACATAAATCCTAAATAACGACTAAAACCATTACCATAATCTCAAATGCCATATCACAATCAGCTGCACTTGTATTTTATGCAGTTTTTCATGTTACAGGCCTTAGAAAATTTCCTTCATTATATATCAGATTTCAAGCATTAACCTTTTAGCAAGTCTACCCTAAATTCTCCATATTACTTTCAGCAGAAACAAAACAAATTGTAAATCATCTTTGTTCTTTATTTCATACTAAAATATAACACAATTATGTACATGGCTCATGGTAGATAAATCAACATACATTTTATAAATATAACAGACCTGGTTACCAAGTCAAATAAACAAGAATGGCCAATTTTTTCCATCTGAACTGTAGCATTAATAAACACAGAGGTGGTAACTTCATTACTTCCCTCTGTAACAGGGTTAATGATCCACACACTATTTCTGTAAACCTCAGATGGTGGGACTTTATGACTGAATATCCCTAAAATTTTTTTCATAAAGTGATAAGTATGATTTTCTTTCATAAGGCATTTTTTACCTTATAGTCAGAAACTGACAAAACTAATTTCTTGACATGTATGAATCAGAAACTTTCATGTTATAATCAGGAGGTAAAAATAGCATATACAGGTATTTTCAGTTGCCTAGTAGGTGATTATTAATGCAATGATGATAAAATATTTGATTTTCCTTTGAGATACATCAATCTGCCAATAAGTGAATTACATGTACAATAGAGCCTTTGATTATCTCTAACAAAAGACAATACCATTTGTGATTGGAAATACACATAAAATGCTTCTCACATTAAATTCTTTGGTAAAAAAAATATGAAAGGTAGTACTGACATTTTAGCCTTAATACAAAAATAAATGATTGAATATACTCAACTTAGGATTATTCAGAGTGAACTGCTTAAGAAGCTACAGTCGCATAAACATACTTAGGGATGAAATGTCCCACCTATCAAATGGCTGAACATCATACATGGAGGAGTAATACATTTAAATCAATGCAACGAAATAATTGTAGCAAACAGTGAAAAATCTGAAAAATATATATGCTTGTCACCTCATACACAAGTTTTACTATCTGAAATTATTTTGGTCCCACTGACAGGTAATTAGGCTAGAGATACATAAAAAGTTCATTGTCAAAAGACATCTTAAATCACTGAATAAAAAAATAATATGCCGTACTCAGGCTCCTACATAACATAAAAAGATTTATTAATGTCCTAATATGTAAGAAACAGTTTTAAAAATCACTGAGTTTACTGTCATTTTAACACCTAGTAACCTGTAGTGTGAAATTTGTAATACTCTGGAGTGGTGAAACTCATTAGTATCACATACAACATGCTAAATTCTGTACAATATTTTATACATTCCAAATTTTTACAATCACAATATCATTAACTTCTTTAAAGACAATTGTCAAAACTAACACACCAGTATTCCATTCAGGTAGTGCACATACAATGTTATTTCTGCCTACCCAAAGGCATTCATCTTTTTTAACAAAATACAAATGGTAACATCTACAACATTGAAGACTCTTCTAAAACTGTTACCAAGCATTATGAAAGGATGCAAAACAGTTTTCAAATATTCAGAATGACATATATCTTTTTATTCCTTGTCCTGAAAGATTATGAAATAATCTTGAACACAGACAATTGAATCTGGGTTATGATTCACCCAGATGTAGAGTAAAACCACTGATGTTCTGTTTTGTACTGGACTCAATGTCTTGAGACTTCAAAGAGAAATTACCAACAAACTTCATTTTCCCAATGAACTGGGAGTTCAACAATAAAAAGCCATTTAAGTCAGGCTACTACATTCTAATCTATACATTTTATGAAAGAGACTACTTGTGCTTGAAACTTCTCTGAGCTATGATCATTCAATTCATCAAAATAGGCTGAATTAATTAATTTCAAGCAAAGAATCTCTTTTGATTTTCAACAAACACAATGGTAATTCTAGTTATTCACCCATCACTAGTATTTACACTTGCTACTTGCACTTCCTTAGGCATTATGAAGAACAAAAACCAAACTCTCTTGTGTTCACTTTCCAAACACCTGGAGGCCAGAGCAGAGAGTTGGGAATGTTTTCCTTACATCCTCTGTGAATACTAAGACTCATTACAACAGCATAGCATCAATCACAAAACTAAAATAAAAACTCAAATAATGTCATACTTGCATCATATTTCACATCAAATATTGATTCATATTATATAACTAAATGAAAACTGATTAACTACTGCATTACTGGAAAGGTTTTAGTTCCAAGTGATCATATTTGTACATCACTGGGACTAGGAGTAACTGTTCCTTTTGACAAACATAAAATTTATATTTAAAATATGTTTTATCTTCCCTAAAAACAGCTCTACATTTCTAAAGAGCTAATGCTAAGGTCAACACTTTTTAAATTAAACTGAACAATGTACTACTGACAGAAATGAAAGAAAATAAAGTGTTCATGACATAATAACTGATGGCATCAATTACTATTAGTTATAAAAAACACAATAGAAAACATTTATAAACCTTTCAAAGGTGTTTCCACAAATGAAAAAAGCTCAATAGCAGAAGCCATTCAATGTCTGCTGCTTAGGCAATGCTGGATAGTTGTCTTGATATGATTAACTGCCTCAAGCCTCCAAAAACTTCATAATTATGGAGTTTTCCATCTAGAACTTTTCAAGTTCAACATTCCTTTCTAATACTGCATAACGTACACCAAGTTTAGTACACCCGAAAGATTTTTCTTGAACCTAGCAAGGCTTTCAAGAAACCTACACATTCAGTTCTACAATCCTTCTTGGAATGCCTTTAAAGAAAATTCTATGGTTATAATCAGCAAAATTTTGAAGCTGTGCTATTTACAAACCTATTACATACAGTTAAATGATTTATTAGCACTCATTATTACTTCCTTTTTATACATCTCAACAAGCAATTTAGAGATATTACTCAAATTAAAAAAAAAAAGTTTAAATGGGGATTTGATATATCACACTACCTACATTGCTAATATGCTTTTGGAAAGCCCTATATATAAAACATTATGATCATGGAAGCACACAATTGTCAACAGTGTGAAACATTAGTTAAGCTCAGAATTTAGTTTAAATCTTACCCAGTAATACTGAATTCCATGTTTTCTAATGTACCAATAACAATTACTTAAAAATATGTTACAGTTTCAATATTGAGCATTATATTCATTTTATGAAAATTAATCGCTGTCTGAACTTTTGAAACACACTCATGATAAGCCTTCAGTATAACTCAAATCAAAATAATCTTTAATCTATAAATTTTCCTGTTCAATCATTATTTCACTGAAAACTTCTGTAAACTGGCTTTCCTTCAGTGACATCTCAAATACCATTTAGGTTTATAAATCAATGGACTCTACAAAGTGCACTCTCTAATTGTATATCAATATTGCGGATTAGGGGAATAGCATAAAGCTGCAGAGTTTGGAGTGATATGACCAGAATGGGCTGAAACAACTGAATTAGGAGTGAGGTTGTCTGTGCGTGTGCGACTCATGGGTACTGGTGGGCCAGGATTGGAAGAGCGTGAAGAACTGTAGCTGGCTGATCCTCGGTAAGTTGAATAGTTTGAATCTCCGGAGTCATTTTGCTTGTTATAGGGTGCTGTGCCATAGACTGGCTCTGGCTTAACAATCCCAGACTTACTTGTGGCATAGAGAGTGTCCTGACGAGGGTTGTTCTTGTACATGCTGTCTGTATGAGAGAGAGCTGCAAAGCCAGCTGTGGACTTAGGACACAAACTTTGGGACTGAGCAAGGTTCCTGGAATAGTTGTCCATGCGTGGTGGTGGTGGTTTGGTATAAACAGACTGAGAGCGATTGAGAGATGTAGAGCGAGGTAGTGGTGGAGATCTAGCATACATACTCTTGGAACCACAATAAATTTCATCTTTGCCACTCTCATACTTATAAGCAGAGGCATTGTAAACAGATGGAGTCCCTGTATGTCCATACATGCTTGCTGGATAACCTGGGAAAAAATCTGTCATCAAAGAAGTTGTTTATAATACAGTAAAAGTAAATTTATTACAATATATTGTTTTTCAAAATGTTATAGTAATTCAAAATTAACTCACTACAATGATTATATACTATTGTTGCATCCATGATGATTTTTTACTAGTTTGTGTCTTACAAAGGTTTAATATTTCTGAGGAAAGACAGACCTGTATCACCTTGCTCAGTATATTCTCATAAAAAGGTCACTTACATACTTGTGGATGTCAACAAAGTAGCTGCTTGTTTATAAAAGATGTGCTATGATCGATTTTCATAAACATGAATACTGTTATTCCCTTTCTCTTTCAAAAGACATAGAATTGTACCGTATAACCGAACATCAACTAAAAATATATTTGTTTATTACAAATATGTAATGGGGTCGTAACATATGATAGGATATAAATTAAAAGGGATTATTCATGGCACAATCATATAAGTATTCTTATGTACTAACATATTTACTTGTATACAATGTAATCCTTAAATCTAACTGGAAGCACATTTCTAGTTGGTCTCACACTGCACTTCATAACTTCACCTATTGCACTAGAAATATCTCTATAACCTACTTCATCCCTATTCTGGTTCTGCATACCAATTGCCACACTCACATCTGTATTCGCATTGTCCTCCAAACCTGAGTCTGCCTCTATCCTTCCATCAAGTTGTACATCTTTTGTCATATGTTTCGAGGTCTTTCTTCATTGTTCGGGTCTCATCCACTATAATTCTTCTCAAATGTTGCCTATTGTGCTGTAAAGTCCCAGAATTTGTTATCACCTCATATGACTTCTCATCCAACCACTTCTTTACTGTTCCCTTCTGCCAGATCTTGTCTTTAAGAATACTTAGTTTGATCCATACCAAGTCTCCTTCTTCTAATGGGTCAAGATCTTTAGCTGTCTTACTGTAGTACCATGCACTCTTCAAATTCTTGAATATTCTCTTTTTCATTTCAAGTGAGACATCTATCCCTTGTGGCCTTAGGAGCTCAGACGACATTGATAACAACATCTGTCCTTCTTCCAAGGTTCCATTGAGCTGGTCTTATTTCTATAGTTCAATATAGATCATTTCTACTAGTTGCAGCCTTCCTGATCAGACTTTTAGCAGTTTTGACAGCTGTTTCAGCCATTCCATTCAATTGAGGGTACTTAGTACTGCTTGCCTTATGCTGAAAATCCTACTTGTCTGCAAAACCCCTGACCTCCATACTGATAAACTGTGGTTTATTTTCACTGGTAAGCACTGATGGAATCCCATATTTTGCAAAGTGAGTTTTCAGTTTTCTGATGACTGTGCTGGTCTTTGTCGACTCCAACACATCAACTTCCCAAAAGTTGCTAAAATAATCCAAAGTAAGTAAAAAGTTCTGATTCCTCAACTCAAACAAATCAGCAGCTATTCTCTCCCATGGTCGATCTGCCATCTTATGAAACATTTGGGGTTCTTGTGTTGGGCAATGTTGACCCTGTTGCATATTTCATATTTCACAATGGGCAATGTGCTCTCTAATCTCAGCATTCATACTCAGCCAGTAAACACATTTCCTTGCATGCCTCAGACAGTCTTTTACATCTGTATGAGTCAAGTGTATTGCCTTGTTGATCTCAGCATGCAAAGCATGAGGTATGACAATCCTATCTCCTTTGAATATCAAACCACTTTGTGCTCACAACTCATCTCTTGTACAAAAATAAGGCAGTAGATGGTTAGGGACAGTATGTTTGGTCTTAAGCCACCCAGAGATTATGGTTTACAAGAGCAAATTCACTGCACATCATTTAAAGTTGCCCTTTTTATCTTCTCCAGACCCTCTTGTCCAATGGGTAGGAAAGATACCATGTTTATATTCTTCAACATTTGCCCTTCATTCCCTGGTAAGTGTGTCCTTGACAGAAAACCTGCAATGTGCATGTCCCTCCCAAGCTGATATTCAAATTCTGTCATACTGGTGAGCTAGGAGCAACATTCCTTGCAGTTGCTGTGGCGCTTGGTCTAGCATTTTTTTATGACTGACTGTAGAGGTATGTGGTCACTTATTACATTGGTCAGTCTCCATATGTAAGGTATGTGGTCACTTATTACATTGGTCAGTCTCCATATGTAAACTGATGAAACTTAGTCAGGGGCAAATACAACTCCCAGGATCTCTTACTCTATCTGAGCATACCTAGTCTCTGTAGGAGTCAATATTCAGCTTGCATATGATATTGGTCTACCTTCCTGCATCAACGTAGTACTTAAGCTTGTCTGACTGGCGTCACACAGAATGACAAGTGGTCTGTTTTGGTTATAGAAAGCTAACACTGGTTTGGATGTCACTAACTGTTTGACTTTATTTACGGTTTCCTCCTATACTCTTCCCCACTGTCATTCAGCACCTTTATTAGCTACTTGATGGATAAGTTCCACTATAACAGACAAATTAGGTAAGAATCTAGCTAAATAAATCACCATGCCTGCTAATCTCTGCATCTCTGTCACATTTTCAGGGTTTAGTGACTCTTATTTCTATAGAGGATTAAACCTTAATGCTGCTGAAATCAAACTATGTTCTCTTAGGACATAAAAGCCAACATAAACTGGTTTTAGCTTTTCCCACCTATGTTTAAATATCCTACTGCCTTGTCATACCATCAACAACCTATACAGGAATCTTCCATTCTAAGAAGGCAAAGGAAAAATTCTGTTATCCTCGGTACCCCTAGAACCACCATTATTAAAGAATGGTGGTCCACCTGAAGGTCATGCATACCTAGGGGCCCCGTAGAGCGTATATAGGTTGTTTGATGACATAAGTTATTAGCAGGAACAAATATTATGTGCATCAGTTGATGAGAAAAGTGAACAAGATTAACAAGAAAAACATGAAGAATAAGTGACTTAAAGAGTGATTTTAGTGGAATATGAAGGAAAGGGAGGCATCGTCAGTAAATTAGCTTTTATGGAAGAAATTATGTGAGAATTGTACCTAATTTTCTTTATGTAATCCTGGGGTAATGGAGGTCTTTGGTACAGATGATATCTGGAGACCTAAATACCTTCCAAAGAAACAACATCTCTAATAACCTCACACAAGCTAGCCATTCACTCTCTTCGCACTTATGTACTGTATGTAAGGTGTAATATTTTTATGTACATTCATGTTGTTCACCAATAATGCTATGCCTGTGTATGAAATAGAGTCTATATGAAATAAAAGTGAATTTTTGTGTGAAAGGTGTCAGATTTCTCAATACATTTATGTTATTTACCACAAACAATTTTCCTGTGTATGAAATAATAGTACAAAAAAAAGAAAATCAGTAGCTCTCACACACACATCAATCTAACCCCCCCTCCAGGTACTCACTTAGCTCATACAAACCTCTGCTATCACAAATCAAATAATACAACTTCCTATAATATTCATTACTTTTGAAAGCTACTCTATCATTTCCAAATGATCTCTTTTTTACTCTGTGATGGAAGTTTTGGACCATGCCTGCCATTCAAGGGCTTAACATTCCTAGTGCCAAAGACTCTGGCACCTGCACCTTTCTTCCCTTGACATTCCTTAAGTTTCTTAAAAGAGTTATCTCCACCTAGAGGAAATCCAGCTCCAAATCTTTATACCATAAAATTTTCACATTTGAAAAAGATAGTTAAACATATGATATTTCACATTATATATCAATTCCACTCAGAGATTCACTGGTCTGTTTTGTAATCTTTTCAGACTTTTCTTAAGAGATTCTGAAAATCTGCAATAACTAACTTAGTGTTTTGAGTTTTTCTTTAGCCTACTTTCAAGACAAGAGTTAAATGGGTAACGCAATGGTATCTTAGAGGAGTGCTCAGCAAGACCCTGTGTCTCAGTGATTCTTACTTTAATGTTTCTGTTTCTGCAACAGACATTTTGAGATAATTTTTTTCTTAGAAAACCTGCAAATTCCTTTTCTCAGCATATACAAAAGCTTTCAAAGGTCTCTGGTGTTTTATAATTGGATGATTTTACAAGGAATATGACTTTGGAATCAGGAGGAGGTGTTTATGAGAATCTGTCTTAAATGGTCTTCATTATATTTAACTTATGATGACCCATTTACAAGACTCAAGAGCACAATAAAAAAAAAATCAAAATCTTACCAAAGTATAAACACACACATACACACACACACACTTCTCTGTCTACTTAACATGGACAAACTAAATATCAGTGCACTAAAAAGGAGGGTAGTCTACAAATATTCCACTGGCAACAGGACTTGGATAGGTATGTAAAGACAAGAAAAACATGAGCATTTTTTCTTCCTGAAGTTAACATCAGTGATGGCTCTTCTTTCACATTCCAGTTCAAGACCAAAGCTCTATTCTTCCTCTAGAAATATTTTCAAAGTACAGCAATCCCTTGATTTAACGGACTAATAGGGGGAGGGGGTGTCCATTAATGCCAAAAGTCTGTTAAATCGAATGTAACCATTTTTTGATACAATATACAGTAAAACAATATACAGTTCACACGCTTTCTTTTAAATCCTCTATCACTTGATGCCATTTTGAATTGTAAAGATTACAAAATCATATAATAAAGAAAGTCACAATTCTCTGTATACAACATGAAAGCATGGTAGCTTGAGGCAGACCGAGACCAAAACAATGCAAGTATACTCCATGCTACCAAAAGCAAGTGTGATATGAAATGCACAAGGTGCAGCATTTGAATTTGAATTTTTTCTGTTTTCTTCAATTATCATTAATCAATGCATTATTATTTGCCCGATCCATTAAATCTGAAATCTGTTATATCCAGGTCCATTAAATTGAGGGATTACTGTATATATATTTACCAGCCTTTGCCTGCTCGAGGTTACACCACAAATGAAAAGTCACCTCCAGTGAGGCTGTATCAATGGGAGCACAGTCTCGTAAAAGAACTTCTGACTTCAAAGGCTTGTTAAAGAACATCTCCCTCCAAAGAAGTCTACACCTCCCAACAGTTGGAAGTAGTGCAGCCTTGGGAAACAGAAACCTTTAGGTAGGCACTGGGTAACACAAGGACTCTCATAAAATTGGTACAAGGGTAAATATAAATAAATAAAAAATATACAAATATGTGTTACCAGATACCAGACTCCACATGTATGGGGTTACACTGTGATTCAAAAGTCACCTCCATAGAAATTACTCCAAAGAAGTTCTTCATCTCCCTCCTACTGAGTATAGCAGTCTTGGAGCTGCAGGAACCCTTTAAAAGGGGTCTTGGGGCTACATAATAATATATGAAACATATATATATATATATATATATATATATATATAGATATATATACAAACATACATACATAGAGAGAGAGAGAGAGAGATACACATCCACACACACACACAGTATAAGGAAGTAACTCCTGGCAGTGATCTAACAGCATATGGCCTTATGTATAAGTGAGAGCTAATTTCTGAATGTGCACAGTTTCTGAACGAGCAATATGTGTTCCATGTTAGTAGCAGTAGTGAGGCATGGCAAAGAGTACTGGCATCTAAGTGGTTAGTTGTGGTCAACATTACAGTTAACAGTTGTTAAAGTGAGTCCACCACATACCTCCATCGGCACCATTTTTACCATTTGCTTGATTAGCTGCACCTATGACAAACAAAACACAGCTGATCACATCAACATTAACAACACAAGATTAACATCAATGTTCTGTGGCTCAGCTCAAATAATCTTATATCAAATAACAGTAGAGAGTGTATGGATCTTATATTATTATAATTTTCTAGAAAATTTGACTGAAATTTGTGAACTAAAGTATATATATATTATAAATTATGGATAGAAGACTGATGAAAAATTAGGTCAACTTTCAAAGTACTTGATCCAAGCCACAAACAAGTAATGTGAGTGAAAAAAAAGAAAAGAGATGATGGGTATTTGAGGGGCTGGCCAAAGAGGTTATAATTTTTTTTTTTAAACAAAAATAGAAATTAGTTGTTAAATATGTATATACATAATGCTGCCTCTTTGACTGCAAAAGCCAGGCTGCACTGGGGTTAATAGCAAATCAAATAAGACTGCAGAGCAATAAACAAAACCAATAAACTATTTACAGCCTCAGCATAAAATATCATTCATGCAATAATGTACATATATAAAAGCAACCTCAAAAAATGAAAACACTCCAGGTAAAATTAACATACTACAATGTTATACCCTACTGTAAAACACATAAAACAGAAAGGTCAACATCTAACTATATAT
>JAYMFT010384189.1:0-20277 GCA_038088735.1 Panulirus argus
CCTTTCTCATGCCACATGCATCTCTTGCACATTCCATCACTGCCTTCCTGAATACATCCCATTCCTCAGCCACTCCCATCATATATATATATATATATATATATATGACTCGAGGAACTTTGCGCATTATCAACGTCTCGCTCGTGTAAACAAATATTGTAAAAGGCTTATCAACATTGCATCAGGCTGCTCCTTGGTTTTCCTAGTTCTACGACCGTGTAGATCTGGTTTGTGATGTATGCGTGACAGGATGAGTTTAGGTAAGTGTTTGATAATGACTTTAGATTGCTGTCGGTGTCAGAGGTATGGTTGTATAAGGGCGTGATAACAGTAATTACGCACTGGTGCAAGATGATGTTACGTTATCTTTTGAAGGATATTTGAGTGCTTAGTTTTTCCTTTCTTAGTTTTTTCGTGCCGGTGAAAACTGGGAAATGAGTTGGGAAACATGAGAAATAGCACAGTGCTTTGCTGGATGTTGTGATGTCGCTCAACGCGAGCTGATGCAAGAGGTGTAGGATTAGGAAAGTAGTTGAAGTGAGTTGAGGCAACATGAGATGATGTTGATAGGCGTGGCTATAGTCCCATGATGCTTTTGCAGTGGCAGCTGTGGCAGGAAGAGGTGTGTCATTGCCTGGGTCTCATGGTGTAGCTGCAGGAGAGGTGGCGTGTCAAGGTCCTGAGGTCGTTTGGTAGAAAGGAAGAGAAAATGAAATCTCGAAGCTTTGTTACAGGCGCAGCAGATGGGAGATAGTTGAGATTATATCACGGTAAAGTGTCGCGGCTGCCGGGTTTGTGCTGCAGTGGGCAGAGGTATAACCGACATCCTCAAAGAAATGCCATAGAAGACTGTGTTGAGATGTTCCCACGAAGTTCTTGTCGGCAGATGAAGGAGTCTGAATCACCTGGCGGATGCTAACGACGATGGAGAGACCCCACGGGCTCTTATGGGGTAGATGAGCCTGGAGTCACACGGCCATGAAGAAGTGTTCAGGCGCCAGAGTGGTGCACCTGTTGACCGGGGCTAGTCAGTTGGTTATGAGTGACTAACTGTACTGATGACCGAGTACATTCGCACAAGGCAAGACGAGTTAACCATGCCGATAGCATTGATTATGTGGTCGTGGACACAAAGTCTATTAAGGTGGGCTCCTGGACGATTACTGGATATCCCAGTACGTATATAAGAGTCTTCTACCTGCTTGATCCTTGGCCAGTGACCTACTTAGCTCACATGAGGTTGTACAAGGATAATGCATATTGACCGTCGTGAGGACAGGCTGTCATACCAAAAGGTCGTATCTTCGTGTTGAAGGATAAATTGGTGTACAGACTGTGTAGAACATGAATGCGTTAGCCATTTGCCAAAAATAGTTTCTCAGTAAAAATGTCAATAATCCTGGAATGATTTGTTTTGCTTTTGCAATTAGTACATTCACTAATAAATTTGAGAAAATATAGTGATTACTGAATATAACAAAATATATCATGAACAGTATATTTAACTAGTATTAGTATATACTTTAATGAAATCAAAAGTATTTTAATCTAAATGAAATAATTGCCATCATATTCTTACAATTAAAGGGTTAAATATATTTATTACAAATATAAGAACAGGCTGTCACATTCTTACATTATAAGGTACTACCGACACTCACACTTCACTGAATTGAAATACTTTTTTCATATTTTCAAACGAAACATACGATCAGCACTTCGCTCACTCGACTGTGTTCGCAGTTTCGTTACAAAAAGACCTGCTGTGGGGGAAGCCTCCCTCTCGCCGATTCCTTTATAACACTGAAAATATTATAAAGGAATGTGATAAGATGTACACTGAACAAAGCATTAAGATTATCAACATGTGATCACGGAAGCAACCGTATGAAAACTATCAGTATCGATGTATCTGAATTGTGAAAATAACGCCGTAAACTTCGCCCGGTCTAGTGATAAGTTTCCTGGGAATTTAGCCGTTAGTCTTACCCCTGGGATTACGGGATTGCCGGGATCCTGATTGATAAACCATAATCCCAGCGGCCCTTCCTTGATGAGATGGTAGTTGGAAGACACATCTTAAATGACATCAAGGTCTGGAGGCTCATGGTCTGATGGCGTCCTGGTATTGCAATAAGCATGGACTCCTGTTTGGAAGCAGAATGTTGGGTTACAAGTATAGCTAGAAATGTAAAAGGGGTTATGAGAACGTAATGAGACATCTGGGTCACTGAGAAATGTGAAATGTTAGGAGAGGTACTGGTCAGATGATGTTTAACAAACTAGAGGTCCACCAGAAAGACTACGAATGTTGGTAAAATGAATAGCAAGTCAGGTGGATTACACTGGCAAAGGTCGTAGGAGGAAGCGGTACTGTTACTGCCTAAAGCCCTTCCTCTCGTTGGCAGCAGAGGCAGGCGGGAACCGGAGGTTGTTAGCACTTTATGATGCTGGAGATAAGCGGCCATGTCCTTTTGGACTCTGCCATGTTTATATCAAAGGTTCATAATGAGAGAAGAGAGAAGTGACGCGAAAAAAGTTAAAAAGGAAAGTAATAGGCTAAATCTATGGTTCGTGTAGATAAAAATTGGAGCGTCTAACCCGTTCGCTTCGTTTTGACGAGACACTTTTAAGTCCAGCAATCCCACACTGCTGGTTTGAGATAGTTCCGGGCATAACTATAATATTTCCAAGTCAGGACGGTTGTTGTCTATTGTATTAGCTGAGAACAAGTGAACGCCTTAATCAAGGTAATCTTACTGATATATATATATATATATATATATATATATATATATATATATATATATATATATATATATTAAACTTGCTCGCAGTTTCATGTGTTAGCGAGGAAGCGCCAAGAGAAGCTGAATCTGCTCACATCCATTCTCTCGCTTTCATGTTTAATGCACCGAAACCACAGCCTCCTGACCGCATCCAGGCCCCACATACCTTTCCATGATTTGCCCCAGACGCATCACATTCCTTGGTTCAGTCCATTCTATCTTAGCATGACCCAGGTACCTGATTTATCGCTCGGAACCTTAGGGGAGGATGGGCAGTAGGGTGGACTGTGGGCATATGCCCAGGAATCGAACCCACGAGGACCTCGCGTAGGCGTCGGTAATGCACCACGAAGGCTCCTAGGAAAGGTGTAGTAAAGAGATGTGCCTTCACATAGTAGGGCCCTTGGTAAGGGCCATTATTCGAGTACTTCAGCCCTCCCTCTCGTAGGCAGCAGAGTTGGATATTTATAGGTTAAGTGTGGGCAAAGGCTTATGCCTCGAATTAGCAGGGGTTTTGGTAAGAGCCAGCACTCTAGTACCTGAATCCTCCCTCTCGCTGGCAGCAGAGTTAGGAATATATAAATCTAAAAATTGTTTTACACAGAGGTTACTCCTTTGTAACGGTCACCACCACCATGTAACGGTTATCTATCTGTAACGGTCACTACCACCATGTAACTGTTAAACCTATGAAGATATTACAGCACCATGTAACGGTTAACCCTGTATAACAGTCACCAACGCCACTTAACAGTCAATCCTGTGTAACGGTCACCAACGCCATGTAACGGTCAACTTTGTGTAGCTGTCGCCAAAGCCTTTGTAACGGTCACCAACACCACTTAAGCGTCGCCCTCCCAGTGTCCGCGTCTTCCATATTTCCCCAGTAGCCTAGCCCTACCCAGGAAGGTCACGGTTTCATTTTCCCGTTGAATGACCAGGTGGCCGGCCGGCCGGCCGGCCTGCCTTTAGGGCTTCCGCAGACCCGCTCGCCTCCAACCACACTAGCGAAAGTCGTACACTTATCTCGCTATTCAATTCGTAAAGAATGTTCTGGATTGGCGGGGAGGCTTTGCAGTGACCGATACTGAGAGAGACTTACAAAACGTTCAAGTACGAATGTTTGGAGGGAGAAATGAATGTTTGGAGGGATGAATGGACGTTTGGAGGGATGTATGGATGTTTCTGGGTCATGTAGTTTAGAGAGATGGGTTCGGAAAACTTTTTTTTTTTTTTTTTTCTGTAGAGTCCGCCTGACTGGAGGGATGAATGCGAAAGTGACCCGGATGCCAGACCAAATCGTCGATAAGGGCGGCTGGGTGGGTGGGTGGGTGGGTGGCGGGGATGGGAGGGGAGGGGGGTAGGGTGGTGGTGGAGTTGTTGTTGTGATAGCTATCAGATGACGTGTAGGCGCTGAGGGCTGGGAGTTGTGCCGGGGGGGGGGGGAACACTCATGGCCTCCATAATCTGATGGTGGGGAGCTGACTGGAGAAAACTGGTTCGAGCCGGTTCTAATGCGCATACGTGTGTGTGTGTGTGTGTGTGTGTGTGTGTGTGTGTTTGCTTATGTCTGTAGTTGCTTGCCTCTATTATATGTGTCTGTTTCTCTGTCTTAGTTTGGGTGTGGTTACTACTTGGGTGTGTTACGGGGAGAGAGTTTTACAGTCGTTTTAGATATGTACCATTTCTTTACTCCAAAGTGTATATCTATACGTTCAGCCTAAGACGGGTACCCATTTATCAACCAGCCTAGAGGGGAGGTTGAAACACCTGGGTTGGGTGTGGGTTAAATGGTACCGCTAAGGATTTGAACCCATCATGTCCAATCCCTGGGCTGTCTTGTAATCAGTAGCGCTAACCGATACACCACGGAGGCCTATTTCTACCAGTGCTTTTTTATCTTTTGTGTGATGTCTATATATCTTATCTCTCCCCTTTCCTTTGACACTCTTTCTTCAGAGGCTTATTACTATTTTTATTCATAATGAAATATTTAACCATAACAGAAACTCCCACATGGTGTGCATTATTTCCTTTAAGGATAATTTCTTCGGATATTAGTTTGGAATGAAACAAGTATTAACTACTCACACAGTCAGCGTCCTAGTTACACGAATAGTGTGACGATGCCACATGAGCAGGTGAGGCATGACACACCTTTGGGCCGACTCTACTTGAACGCATTTCTAATAATTGCCTGCAGTTAAGACTCTGGTGACAGGTTAGGGACGGTGTCGACTCGTAAATCTTTTTCCTATACATCCCTGTAACTTATTTCCTCATAGATAGTATTCATATCGAGACCTCCTTTCGCTCTGTTCCATCCTGATTACGTTTACTTCGGTTGAGTTTCACCACCATTAGTGTATCTCACTAAGTTTGGGAGTTTATTCACTCCCTCTTGTAAGGCGATGACCTTGGCGTCATTGTCAAGTCAGTGTCATAGGTCATGTAGAACAATGGTCGTAGGACCGAACCCCGCGGCACGCCATATCGAAAAGGCTCATCTGACTTGGCTTCTGTGTGCTGTTCCACTAAGATAATCTTCTGTCCATTGAAGAGTCTCCCTCTCTTATTCCTGCCAGGAGATACAGTTTCTTTATTGCGCCAGCCTTCTGTGTGGGATTGTCAAATGCTTTCTTGCAGTCCACCTAGTCTTCTCCTTCGTGTAAAACAAAGAGTTCACTTACAGAAAACTAGGCGGTTCGTTACTCATGATCTACTCTCCCTTAAACAGTGTTGACTGTCACTTAGGTAGTTCTTCTGCAGTAGAAAGTCTTCCATTTGACTTCAGATTATCTTTTCCAGTATCTTACACAGGCCTGTTGTTCAGTAGGTGCCTACTCCAGGTCTCCTTTGTTTTAGACTAGTATGACGTTTGCGCTCTTCCACTCCCTTGGTACTTTACCTTTTCCCAGCTAGATCTTAAAAACATGGGAAGATGTTATGTTGATCAAGACCCTTCAGTAATCCTTGAGACTTCTTTAGATATTTCGATGCTTTCCAGTACCTCCTCCCTAATCCACCTCCCTGTTGTTAGGGCTACAGCGTTTCCCAGTGTGAAAACACTTCTGGACTTTTTTAGTTCCTCACAAGTCTTCATGTAATCCTCTTTAATTCTTCCCACCGAAATCCTTAGCCTGATCAGCTGCTTTGCCTCCAACAATTTATTCCTAATACATTTTTATGGAAAAGTTCTGGATCTTTCCCTGCGTCGTTCACAATATTCTTTTCGAAGCTTCTCTCCTCCTTTTTTTTTATTGTACTTTACTCGTTTCTGACTCTTACACCTTACAATTGTTGGCCGGCTGGAGTACCGCCTATATCTTTTCGTCACAGCACATTGAAGCTCCCTCGCTTTTTGACATATATTCTTGAACCGCTCCTTCCACTTCCTTTACCTTCCCACGGTATGTTTACAAGAATTACTCATGTTCATATTCATTCACTGTAAATTTCACAGAATTTCGTAGTCACAGTGCCCTGGTTCTTGCCAACTGAACTCCTTTTCCCAGTTTATATCTCCTCTTTGAGTCTAATCTCATCTCTGTTCGTTTAACATCAAGTTTTCCACATAACCACACTGAAGTATTATACGATCATTTTCGTCGATGTACCATGTATGATATTCTCAGTATCCTTGCTACTGTGCGTGAAGATAAAATCTCATTCTTGTATTCTTGTATGCTGGTATAAGTAATTTTCCTATGTAAGAACTTGTCTCTGACTTTTCATTTCCATGAAGTTCCAATTTCCCCCGGGTCTGTTTTTCTTTTTCATTGAAATGTTCCATTATTAGCACTTTACCATCCCTGAGAAACACATCTTTTACTGTGTCTCGTATCATCCTGTTCTTCCTTCATTGTTGCTGAATATTTGTTCTGGTTTGTTAGGATTTTCTCGAGGATTATGTATATTGTCAACACCACCAAGCGCTTCTTTCTGAGGGTTACCCATCTCATTATGTATTGTTTGAAAGGACAATCTTCCACTGTTTCCTGAAACCTGATTCTCTCTCTTCATAAGAGTGCTAATCCTCCTCCTCCTCCTCCTCCTCCCTGACCACTGATATCTTATCTCTCTGATCAGTTTTATTGTCCAACTCCAACAATATCAAATGTATTTTCCCCAATACAATCCCTGAGTTCCAGATCTTTACCATTTACTACTAGTACATCTGCATTCATTTACATCACTTAGTCACACATTTCCATCGCCTGACATTTCTGAGCTCGGCAGGAACGGAGGGACTCTTGCCTCATTTGGAGTTTCCTGTTTTTCAGCCTCATGACTGTTCTTTACCCCTCTCTCTCTCACTTTTTTCTTTGGGTCAATCACTCTGCTGAATTCTTCCTTTCCTCTAAGTGCCCTAGCTCTCCTAATTTCCACTTGGCAGCATAATTAATTCGAAAGTAACCATTCACGCTGGTCTCTGTATGTTCTGATTATATGATCCACAAATTCTCATGTTTTCTTTTATCCTCCCTTCCGTCTCCCATCCACTCCCTCCGTCCTCTACATCAGGAACATGGCCTTCCCACTCCAAACGCTTGTCAGTAATTCACATCTCTCATCCTCCTGCTTCACTTGTTCGCCTGGCTAAATCCATCATTCTTGACTCATCCGCCTCCAGGTTTCTGGTTCTCTTAAAGATATCTATATTTTTTTCCAGGAAACATAGGTGGTGTATATTCTACTTTTTTTTTAATCCATGCATCTATTAGACATGCCTGATCGTTCTGTCTCTGCAGCTTCACTTGAATCTCCTTGTCCTTCCGTTTCCATGGCCCTAAGGCCTCTCTATCACTACGTCAAGTCTTTATGATCTGGTTCTGCGCGGCTTTCCCAGAGCCTGGCCTTTGCACCCCCTACCTGCTCGCGATTGCATATTGTATCTGTAGTTTGTGTTATGATGGGCATACCTATTATTGAACGGCCTCTGTGACATCAAGTAAAGTCCCTTTTTGCTTTTCAATCATTGCCTCGTCTTTCCTCATGTTATATTTCTTCTGAATCGCTTCAAGTGGATTGATACTGTGTTCATGCCCTGTGCCTACAGTTTTCAGAATTTTTATTTCTTCTTTGTAATAACCTGTTTGTACCGTACGGGGAGGGGGGTTTACACTGGTGGGGCTCCATCTCTTGAGCATTCTCTATAAACATCCAACTTTTTACATTTTTGTATAATGTCTGCATTAACTATGTCCTCAGTCATTTCATTCCATTCATCTACCACTCTTATACTGTAGAAGTACTTTCTCGCAAGTTTTTAAAAAGTTCCTTTCTTAATTTCATGTTATATCTTCTGGTGCTTCTTTCCCTCCATTTCTTGAACTGTTCACTGTGTTTCTCATGCATCTAAGTTTGTGATCAGGTCACAGCTCGCTCTTCTCTCTTCCATGGTGACCAAATTTATGGGCTAGAGCCTTTCCCTGTATCTCGGCTGTCTTCATTCTGGTCCCCTCTTTGTTGCCCTTCTTTACACCTTCTCTATTAGCTCTTCTTAAGTGCGGTAAACAGACTTAAGAACCACATTCAAAATTTGGCCATAGATATGTCGTGAACAGTTTAATGAATATATCCTCATCCATGAACCTGAATACAGTTCTGATATGTGCCAGCTGACAATTGATCTCCGTAACTATTGTCCTAAGGTGGGACTCTGGCGACAGAATCTTGCAGCTTATTTCCTGCTCTGTGATGTTAACGTCAAGGTTTCTTTTTGTGTTTCTGCGTGAGTGTTTTGCTTATGTTTGTTTTCCCCATACATGTACGTGTTTTTCTGTGTGTGTGTGTGTGTGTGTAAATGTGTGAGTGTGTCCAACGAAACTTGCATGTGTGTATGTGGATAGAGGGGAAAGCGAAAGTGCTTTAGGCTACAAGTTGTTAACCTGCTAGTTTGAACTGGACACAAGTTATTACACTTAAAGGTCGTAGAGTGTCTTAGGAACTCGTTCATTGTCTTGAAGGGTCGTGAACTTATCTTGGGAACTGTGGGATGTCTTTAGAGGGCGAGGGGAGGTTGTGGAAGAGCATGGAGGCGGTGGATCATAAGGAAAGGCGTGAGGGCGTTGGAGAGTCATAGCGAGGACGTTGACTGAGACTGGTTCAGGTGCACACCTCTGGCTTCTCCAGCCCCACCCCTGCATGCTGGCTGCCCCAACCCCTCGCCTGCCTACTGGTTACCCAAGCGCCACCTTTACTAGGCGGCTACCCCAGCCCAGCACTTACCTGCCGGCTACCCCAGCCCCGCACTTACCTGCCGGCTACCCCAGCCCCGCACTTACCTGCCGGCTACCCCAGCCCCTCCCCCTGCCTGCTGGCCGTTCCATGCCTCCCAAAGCTTTGTGACCTCAAGGGCCACCATATACCACGACAGACGAACTCTTCAGGTAACAACATGAGACGGTTCTTCAACGGCGTGTTGTATTTCCCTTCTTGGGTACGTGGACCTCGCATTCCAGTGATATTGTCCTTCAGTGACCCCCGTGTCTCACGCGACGGTGCACATCAAAGTAAACTTCCTCAGCAGAATTTGGCAGACTGTCAAAGACACAATTGCAGGGAATCACATTTTTTTTATTGGTAGGGTGTTTGGAGGAAAGGAAGACGAGATGGGACAAGGAAAAGGGATAGTTTGAAATGGAAGAGAAGACTGAAGTGTATACTGGTGTATGGTGTAATAATGTTTTTTCCTTTTATGCATTTGGCTGATTTATCTTGAAGCGTGTTTATTGGGTGCTCATTTATCTACCCTCGGCAGATTATGTGTGTGTGTGTGAGTAGGTAGTAGCGTCGTATCTTTGTTATTTTTGAAGGCGATTTACTAAACTAAGGTGAACGCTGTTGTCTGTATACATCGGTGGATGACTGGGGCCTCCCTGAGTGCTCTGCAGGGTCTCCTCCTACCTACCCCCCTCCCCGTCACCGACCCTTCTCTCTCCAGTGTTGCTTGAGCTCGGGAGATGCAAAGGAATGCGGACGGCGACAGACCACTGGGTTCTCACGAGGCTGTTAGTGATTGTGGAGGGGATGAGAATCACGGGGTCGAGTGCGGAGAGAGAAAAAAATGTCGGCAGATGACTTAGGGAGAACAAACGGCGTGGAAATCATAGGGGCTCAAAATCCATCGATTGTGAACTGGAAGCGAGGTATTTGCCCAGTCTGTTTTTTGAGATAATCTCTGGCGTGACTTTCAGTCACTTTTAAAATCATTCCTGTTGAAGAAGATTTAGTCACCCTTCCCTCTTTGACGTGAATTTAGGGCGTCTCGACGGCTCTCACGGGATTTCTTCCTCGGTTCGGGGATCATCTTGGCAGCTTTACGCTCTGATTTTTCTATTCTGTAGTTTCCTTTTTTTCAAGTAGGGGGACCGGAACTGAACAGAATATACAAGGTGGAATTGCACCAGTGCACTGTCTACGGTTGGCTGGTGAGGATCAGTTTCTTATTGAGGATTTCGTGTCTTAGACTTGAGTTCGAATGCCCTGCCTTTCAAGCCGAAAATGTATTCCTTTTCTGTTGTGTTGGGGACGGCGGTTTGTGGTGTTTAGGTGAAGAGTGTGACAGGAGGCAGCACGTGGCTGGCTCATGTGAGGTTGTCAGATGTGGAAAGCAGGTGGAAGCAGCAGCTGTGGGCTGCCGCAGGTGTGGCCTGTGCGGAATGTGGCAGGAGGCTGTTGAGTGGCTGCTGCGTCAGATGACAGATGTACGGGTGTCCGGACAACAGAGGCCTCTTTCCTGGGCCGTAGGGGCACCTTACACCTGTCCCCGTACCCCACGACGGCTGCTTTCACCGTCAGGAAGGTTATCGCATCTGGCCCTGTCCGTGGAGGCCAGATGCACGTTGATGGCATTGTGTGTGTGTGTGTGTGTTGTGTGTGTGTGTGTGTGTGTGTGACCACTGGACTGTGGAGCGGCAGAAGTTGGCCGTGCGCGCGATGATACCATCCTTGACCAGTGACCTGACCCCTTAAGGGTCATGACCAAGGTGTTAGACTATCATACCCAAAGGGGTCTTGCTGTCGTGTTCCAGGGTGGTACAGTCGTGGCCTAAGGCTTGTGTCGTGCTGATCAGTCTAGGGAAGGTTTCTCTAGAGAGGTGATGTTGCCGTAACTAGAGTCAAGTTGGGGAGGATTTAATCGCCGTAGAGGTTGTTGAGTCTGAGAAGTCCCGTTAGGCTTGGAGGGCGACGTAGCGGATGAAGTTGTGGGGAGGAGGGAGCTTAGCTGTCGCCTTTGTGCTGCTGTGGAAACAAATCTTATCTGAGGTGGAGGAGGAGGAGGGGACGGCCGACCACCCTGGTTGGCTTGTTGTACGAAGATCATAGAGGGTCGTAATGTTAGTATGTTTGTTGGTAACTGTGATGATTTACAGAGGGTTGAGCCAGTTGCCTAAATCTTCCCCACCCCCCTACAGCTGCTATGGACCCCACCGAAATTTATGTAACCCTCAGTCAGGCGAGGTACAGGTCTCTCCCCTCAGGTGATAAGGCTGGAGGCTTCTGATTATCGCAGTGTCAGGATGAGCGACAACCCTCACACTTTTACCGTAATTAAGAGTCGCATCTGTAACAGCTGGTCGGGTGAGCAAAAAACCTACATGCAATTAGAGTAGCTATTGCCGAGGTTGTCGCTGGGGCCAGCAGTTATTGCCGGGGTCAGAGTACGTTGCTGGGGGACACAGCTTGTTGCTAGGGGCCACAATTTTTTTGCTGGGGCCACAGTTCGTTGCTAGGGGCTTCAGTTTGTTTTGCTGGGGCCACAGTTTGTTGATGGAGCCACAAATTTGTTCTTAGGGCCACCGTTTGTTGCGAGGGGCCGCATTATGTTGCTGGGGCCGCAGCTTCTTGCTGGGGCCACAGTTTGTTGATGGAGCCACAGTATGTTCTTGGGGCCACAGTTTGTTGCTGGGGCCACAGTTTGTTGTTGGGGCCACAGTTTGTTGATGGAGCCACAGTATGTTCTTGGGGCCACAGTTTGTTGTTGGGGCCACAGTTTGTTGATGGAGCCACAGTATGTTCTTGGGGCCACAGTTTGTTGATGGAGCCACAGTATGTTCTTAGGGCCACAGTTTGTTGCTGGGGGTCACAGTTTGTTGTTGGGGGCCATAGTTTGCTGCTGAGGCCTCAGTTTGTTGCTTAGGGCTACAGTTTGTTGCTTGGGACCACAGTGTGTTGCTGGAGGCCACAGTATGTTACTTTTGGAGCCACAGTTTGTGGCTGAGGCACAGTTTGTTGCAGAGGGCAACAGTTTGCTGCTGGGGCCACAGTTTGTTGCAGAGGGCCGCAGTTTGTTGCTGGGGTTACGTTTGTTGGTGGGAGCCACAGATTATTGCTGGGGCCACGGTCTGTTATTGGACCTAGAGTATAGGGCTGAAGGTCTTCAAATTAACTGAGAAGAAAGGACTTTCTTAAGACGAAAGGAAAGGAAATTAATAGTGGATATTGATGCGCCAGGAGAGCCAGGAAGTGTAGATAGGGGTGAGGGTATAGGTGGGAGGCGGGATGTGTGTTTGGGGTGAAGTGTAGATGGAATAGGGCGTTGGTAGGGAAGGGCGTAGATGGGACTGGTGATGTTGTTGGGGGTAGGGATTTAGGTGGGGCGAGGGGTGTAGATGGGGTGAGACGTAGATGGTGTTACCAAAAGAGACTACCAACCGAGTCCTGCCCTGACTACCAGCCCAGTCCTTGTATTTGTATATGTGGAATCCACCCGTGACACTGGTAACCCCAGGAGGACCTGGCAACATCCAGGAGGGCCTGGTGACACAAGTGATCTCAAGGAAAGACTTGGCGACACAGAGTCATCCCAGGAAGACCTGTTGACAAAAGTGGCTGCAGGAGGACCTGGTGACGCAGGTGACACCGAGAGGACCTGGTGGCACAGGTGATCCCAAGAGGACCTTATGACACACATGGCACCTAAAAGAGACCTTGTGCCATTTACCTCCGTGGTGTAGCGGTTACCGTTACTTGCCGTCACGCATGTACGGGCCGCCTTGGCTCAAACCCACTCAAGTTCGAATCCTGGTCGCAGCAGCCGGTCCTCAGTTCCCCCAGCTGTTCATCCTCCCTTAGGTTACATGGCATAGGCTAGGGTGTGTGTGTGTGTGTGCATTCATACATACATACATTGGAGTAAAGATATGGTTCACATGTACAAGGTTAAGAAGACGGGGTAACAGGAGAGTAAAACTCTCTCTCCCCGTAAAACACAAATGGCAGTCACACAGGTGACGTCAGGAGGACCTGGTGACGCAGGTGATCCCCCCAACCCCTCCCACGATGAACCTGGTGACATAAATGTCCTCGACAAAGCAGATTGTCAACAGGTGACCGAACCCCCAGGGCCGCTACTGCTGACCTGTGGCATGACGTCCAGAAGCTGCGCAGCCCAAGGCCACGCCCAGGCCATTAGAGCCATCATGACATCACATAGATTCACAAGCACAAGAAATGCCAAACCAAACGTAGATTGATGATCGCCTTTCAGTGACTGTTTGCTGGATGGTCATGTGGCGGTCCAATGGAGACGTGTAATCCGGACCACCTGCTGGCATGGGAGTCCTGGGTGGTGCGGGAGGGTCTTAAGAGGACAGGGAGGCGCTGACGGCTGAGGCTTATCACCTGTAGAGATCAGGTGATGGGGTTTTAATGGTCGTGTTCCACTGATAGTGTGAAGTGCGCGATGAGGAAGCTTTTGAAAACCTCTTGAGAGAGAAAGAGAGAGAGAGAGGGAGAGAGAGGTGGAGATGTGCTGCTGAGTGACGGTGTTGAGACTGGTGAAAGGGCGCATGTTCCAACAGTTTTTCTCGTACGTTTTGTCATTTCCCACTTGGACGAGGCAGCGTCAGGACCAGATAGCCGAGCCGTAGAGGAAAAGCTTCATTAGGGTTACTGCTGTATACCTCTTATCTTCCAGTGGAAAATGCGTTGTATATAGTAGTCCCCACTTTAAGGAAGGCCATAGACGTGAAATCGCACTTCAGTAGGAGTTCATATAAATCTGTTTAACATGTATTTTTTTCAATACGTGTGGCACATGTTTTATGGAGACAATCCACCTCATCAGGTGCCAGTAATTAATAAAGTTATTTAAATCCCAACATCACAGCAAGAGTATTGTCTGGCGTTTACCCTCGTAGACAATACACTGGCCTGACCGACAGTGACCGTTGAAGGGAGAGTGGGAGGTCCCATGTGGTTAAGGGGGGGTTGCGTGGCGCGGGTCAGTCTGGGTAGCTAGATGGGTTTTAGACCAATTTTCTTAATATTTTCATTTCTTGATAATTTTTTCATAATACTTTGGTTGATAATAGGATGGGCTTTAAAGTTCCTGGGGACGAATTTAAGTTCCTAGTATTAGCATGAAGAGATTCAATGACGTTACCGGTAGCATAATTAGCAGAGGGGTATAAAATAACTGGATTTTTAAGGTCGTCAGGGTGATCGTTTACATGACAGTGTTTAGCGATCGCATTTTCTGTGGTCTTCCCTTCGTACTGAGAGTTAGTGCCAGTAGCATCTCTCATTTACAATTTTTCCAGTCTGGCCAATGTATACATCTTTACATGCCTTACATTTGACGGCGTAAACACTCCCAATTGTTGGCTGATTATGCTTACTTTTAATTAAGGTCTTACTGATAGTGTAATGGTACTGGAAGGCAACATTGAAAGCACTGCTTATTAGTGCCTGTCTTACATTAGCCAAGTTGGGAGAATAGGGCAACACTAAACATTTTTGTCACATTTTTTGTTACTAGATGCATAAAATGTCTTCCTAGCTTTCCAGTAAGCCTTGTTTATAAACCACTTAGGATGACATAACTGCCTAAAGATACGTCTACCAGACTTATAGGATCACATATCCGGAGTGCTCTTAAAGAAACAGACAAAACTACAGACATTTTTATAAATAATTCCTTTTACGTTTCCTGTTTCCCGCGTTAGCATATTAGTTCTAGAAACACGAAAAAATGGCATCATTCGTTTAGTCACTCACCAGACCCACACCTGAGGTCACACCCTGACCTGCTAGACCCACACCTGAGGCCACACCCTGACCTGCTAGACCCACACCTGAGGCCACACCCTGACCTGGCAGACCCACCCCTGAGGCCACACCCCGACATGCTAGACCCACACCCGAGGCCACACCCTGACCTGCTAGACCCACACCCGAGGCCACACCCCGTCCTGCTAGACCTACACCTGAGGCGACACCCCGACCTGCTAGACCCACCCTTGAGGCCACACCCCGACCTGCTAGACCCACACCTGAGGCCACACCCTGATTTGCTGGATCCACCCCTGAGGCCACACCCTAACTTGTTAGACCCACCCCTGAGGCCACACCCTGACTTCTTAGACCCACCCCTGAGGCCACATCCGACCTGCTAGACCCACCCCTGAGGCCACATCCGACCTGCTAGACCCACACCTGAGGCCACACCTCGACCTGCTAGACCTGCTCCTGAGGCCACACCCCTACCTGCTAGACCCACACCTGAGGCCACACCTTGATTTGCTGGATCCACCCCTGAGGCCACACCCTGACTTGTTAAACCCACCCCTGAAGCCACACCCTGACTTGTTAGACCCACCCTTGAGGCCACATCCGACTAGCTAGACCCACACCTGGGGCAACACCTCGACCTACGAGACCCACACCATTCGTGTACTCCAGTGTATACTAAATTGCTTCGCCTTCTTCATGGTCACCTTGACTGTGTGAGCCATCCTCCATCGCCCAACTCTGTTTCTTTTTTTATCATGTCGAAGGCTACACTCACGGACAAAACTCCACATCAAGGCCGGGCCTTAATTGAAATACAGAGAGAATTAAGAAACGGGGGAAAAAAAATACAGGGGAAGTATTTCCGAATTTTTGAGAAAGTGAAAGACCTGTCTGTTGAAATGTGCCAGGTTATAGTCATTGGGAAAGACATGAGAAGGTCGAGAGTGTACCAAAGCTTCGACGTGTAGGGAAAGAAGCAGATATGAAAACGACTCACCCCTGAGTTTTGGTGCTCATGGCCACGTAGCAACCATGGGACGCAGCAGCAGCTTGCCGAGTGGTGCGTGGTCTAGCTAGTGGTGTGGGCCCGCGCGTATGACTTGGAATAAAGAAGATACACGCAGTGACTGGAAGGACATGCTTACCTAAGGACCTCGGGTAAGGATGACTGGGATGATTTTTGTGGATCAGAGGAGGGATGACGTCTTTGCTTACAGAGTCTTGTGGTTGACATGCCATCCTTGAGCCCGTCACGTCTCGTGACTGATGCAGACATTACTGTTAGCATGACAAGATGGTCCACGGACCGACTCTACCCCAGGCAACCGACGACTCGACTCATGGGTGAACTCTACCCACGCACCCGACTCGCGTTCTGACCCATCTATATTATCTCCACCAACAGATCTCGTGGGCTGTATAGATCAAGTACAGACATGTGGTCTTTGGTGCAAAAGTACACGTTTGAGAGGATCGATACGAGTGCTTTAAGACGTACGAACGGGTGTGAGATAATCATGTCCGTCTTGAGTCGCGTCAGCTACAAAAGATTTTATCTGCTTCCGCCAGGGGGACGGCGCCGCACGAGTTCTGCAGTGGAATGTTTGTGTTGCGTCGTAACCTCGGACGTGAAGGTCAGGGAATCTCATCCCAGCCAGGCCGTTGATTCGTAGTGCACCTTCCCCAGGCCCTGCGCCTGGGTGTACTAGTTGCAGGAGAGGAGGGGGGGGGGTACCTCCTGCTGGTGCTGCCCTTGGGAAAGGAACCTGGACCAACTGTGGCCCTTTTATTAGAGCAGAAATGTCGGTGCTGCACTCTGACAGGGTGTGATATGGCCTCTGAAATGCCTTTGTGTATAAGTATTTAAGTTACATCGAGAAATTCCATCGTGGTATAGTATATTCTTCCTTTATCTGTATCTTACTGATTGATTGTCATCATAAGATGTGAATATACTGTCACTATGAGTGACGGAGGAGTGTCAGGACCTTGAGTGCTCGGTAGTGGACCGCATTAGTCTAGGAACACTACCCAACCCCCCAAGGCCGTTTAGCCCCCCCCTGCACTAGTTACCTAATTCGACTACCCTTAGCATACAGGCTAGTCGTAAAGCTCCAAGGTACCGGACTTCGCCTGTCTGAGTTAACACCAGAGTGATAAAGTACGTTTATCGTGGCCGTATCACTGGGAAGAAAAGTCTTGTCAAAGAAATTCTCACTCCAGACGGGTTCATATTTTGTGCACCGTCTCTTCACCTGGTACATATGTGTACCAATGTCTTCGCTCAGATGTGTGTATGTAATTGCTTGCCGTCGTTGTTGAAGGATATAATGGAAATCTTCCTTTATCAAGAGTAACTCCTGGAGGCGGAACGTCGGCCCCAGATGGAGACCTCCTCCAGACCCTCTGAGTGACTGGCCCGTGACTGCTTGTGGTAGGGCTTTTATAAGGGTTGGTGTCGTGAGCATAAGGCGCTGTGTGTGACTTGCTATGGTTAACTCGGCAAGCTTTAGGTTGAGAGGGCTGGGAAAATTAGCTCCTCCTTGTTATGTCGATAGGCCATATGGCCACTGGAGGGCTCTACACCCGGTCTCTTTAGATCAGCAAGTTTGGTGATCAGCGAATAAGTTGGTGCTTGACTCCTCGTGAATAGTGTAGAGAGTTTATGACTTTCATGGAGAATGTTGTTATGACATTCAAGGTGGGCTCCACTGTTAGGCTTCGTCCTGCCTTGGGCGTTGTACGGATTTGAAACTGCTGACTCTCGCCGTTCCCTTAGCTATTGTTAATACACGTGCCTAGTCAGAGCATTATTTGTAAACGCAAGCACACACATACCCCAGCTCAAGCCTGACACCCATTTACCGATGTGTGTATGTGTGTGGGTGTGTGTGCGTGCTTGTGGTTTCTATTCAAAGGTAAAAAAATGAGTGATTATAGATGAAAAAATACAACAAGGATTAATTGAAGGTCCTCAGGTTTTTGCAGACGATACTTCATGAAGGAAAAGCTACAAGAAGAGACAAAAGACAAGAAAATTCCACACATCCGCCTCTAGGTGGAAGGAAGGGATCAGAATGATTAATCCTGGTGTGGTTTGTCTCAACACAGAAACGATGGGAAGCAGCCAGTCGAGTGCTGTAGGTCCAGGTCTTAAGACCTGGGACGCAAGCTCACTGAAGCTGTGGCTAAGATGATACCTGCAGAGAGAGAGAGAGCATCACGGTGGATGGAAAGGGATGGTTGAGGTGGGGGAGATGCCCAGGAGGTTTAACATGGAAAGCTTTCGATGCCTGTCAGGGAAGTATGGGACTCCATACTGGAGCGATATTTCTCTCTCTCTCTCTCTCTCCACCTAGCATGTTGATAAAAAGTTGTTTGCTATTCTGGCATGGCTCTAGTGAAGGCTGGTGGTGCCACCAATATGCACCCTACCAGGTGTGGCACCTGGGCTGGATGGTAGTTAATATGTCTTTTCATCCTACCGAACCTTCAGCTTCCTACACTCAGAAACAGAGTATTGAGGCAAGTCCATCAGAACGGCGCAAAATCCTGTCCCCGCCTGTGAGGGAGAGAGGATATGAGGATGACTGCCAGCTACTGTGGGGTATGAGGCAAGAGATGACAGTGTCACAACTGCTGTGGCTGACTCTGAGGATGGGATGCCGTAACTCCTGGCCTGGCTGCTGAAGGACCGTTCTTTTAAAGGCCTGGCCAACGTATGTACCTTAGGGTCGTGCTAAAGGGTTTTACCGTCGTGTCCAAGAGGCGTGACGTCGTGGTGAGGTGGTTCAACTTGTAGGTGATTGGCTGTGGGTCACCGCCTCTGGAGGTGGCGCTGCCCTGGCGTGTGGTGGGCCTCGTCGTCGGCAGGGTTACGAATGGCCTTCCTCCTCCTCTACCTGGCTGTATGAAAGAGGCCAGCCCCCAACGCCGGGCTCCCGGGGACTCGTGTCACTCCACTGATATCGCTGTTTGGTGATACTCGACAAGAACGATCCCATGACACGGGCAAAACATTTTGGACTTTGCCCGTAGAAAACACAGGTTCGTTATCACTGAAGGTCAAGATTTTGCGCCGCAGGGCTGGAGTTGTTTTCGTATATCTCGTGCTGGGTGAAGGACATTTGTCAAGGAGTTTTGCGTCGTGGTAATGTAAGACGCATGAGAGTCTAGTGCGTATAAGGTGACACCACCAGCCGGCTGGTCCAGGAGAAGGAGGAGGAGGAGGAGGAAGAAGAGGGGGGAAGGTGGCGGTGTATAAGGTGACACCATTAACCAGCCCAGGTGGAAGATGGCAGGCGTATTTGGAGGCACCACAACCCAGCCGTCCGTCCCTCCTGCCGCCCAGCTGGCCAAGGCCTGACCGGGTGGCATCCGTCCGTCCCTCCCGGCCAAGGCCTGGCCGAGTGGCACATGAGCCGTGTCATGTAACAAGATGTGTAATCGTGTATTACGATCTCGCACAGTACGGTTGGCGACGGCCATGTTTGCTCAGACGTGAGCAAAACATTTCCTAGTTTGTACTATCCATAACCACAGAACTCTACTTTGCCCTTAGATCTCAACCGCAGTCAGCCACATGCTTAACCACTTGAACACGACGGTATGACCCTTGGGCAACGATATTACAACTCCTTTTTAGCACGAGCCTTAGATATTTCGGCAAGTCTGCCTCTCTTTACACTAACTTGCTCCCACACAGAATGCTAATCCACCCCTTTCTCAGAGTACTCAGGCACATCGTTCGTCTCTGGCACTGTTAAAAGTATATTTGTTGCTCATATATCTCGTGGAAAAATAATCTCGCTCACAAGACCTCGCAGAACCAATGGACATTTGATGAGACATTGCTAAGGAAATAGATGTACAGTTAAAATGAAATACTTAAAATGAAATACGTTTCAGGAAGAATAATTTGAAGATTATTGTTGCAAGAAAGCATGAATACCACGGCTGCCGAAGTGCGACACGCAAGACGTATCCATAAACCAGTTTAAACAGATATTCAATTTGGAGTTGTCTTCCACGAGAAACAGAAGACTGATGACTGCAACTTTGTCGGATCAACATGCAACTGATATCAAGACAGTTTCTTCTGTCAATTGTATTTTCTTCCTTCTTATCGACAACCCCGCTTGATAATTTACTTGTACTGCCCCATTCATTATTACCGCTTGATCTAGAGACTAAGCAATGTCTCTGTGAGCGTCACTGCACCTCAAATCCAGTTTAGATTAAGTCCTTGTTTAGACCAGATCACTCTATTAACCTCAGGGTTTAATGTTACGTGTCACGTGAGACCATCTAACGTATATGTGTGTGTGTGTATATATATATATATATATATATATATATATATATATATATATAAAGATCTGATAAGACGCCACTGCTCTAGGAATACTTGATAACACTGCAGGTCCCCAGACCTTCATATTTTACCTTAAACTCGGTCCCTGTCATC
>JAYMFT010384200.1:0-20275 GCA_038088735.1 Panulirus argus
ACACTTTTTCTCCTTTTATCAACGATTTCCTCTCTTCTACAATTAAACCAATGCACTCATACACTGATGACTCAACATTGCATTCATCCACATCCTTCAATTCTGCTCACTCTTCTCTCACTTGATCTGTATCTCGCCTTGACACAGCTTCCACATTAAACTCAGACTTGGACAGGATATTTTGAGAGTCGAGTCGAAAGCGGTCCAACTTATAAACTGTCCCAGGCCAACTTCCAAACATGACCCCTTTGCCCTTCGCTGCAATGTTGGATCACTTTTCCTCTTCTATAGGTATTACTTCGGTTTTTGCTCCCAAGAGTTGGCTGCTTGTGTGCCCCACCACTAGCTAAACTATGCAGTACTCAGCAAGCTGTTGCATCACATGATTGTTGTGTGGCCATCGGCAACTCAAGGGTGTGCTATTTTGATAACTGCTTCTTTCCCTACACATCGAAGCTTTGGAACTATCTACCTTCTCATTTCTTTTCCAATAAATATGACCTGGCACATTTCAAAAGACAGGAAATTTCACTTTCTCAAAAATTCGTAAATACCTTCCCTTGTCTTTTCTTTTTCCGTTTCTTAATTCTCTCAATATTTCAAATAAGGCCCGGCCTTGATGTTGACTTTTGTCCATGACTGGAGCCTTCGACATAACAAAAAGAAAAACCTAAAACCCTGCCGCAGATCAACTTTCATTTGAAACCAGTCACTCTCCTCCCTTCCTATTCGTAAACATTCCTTACACTCTTGATAAAAACTTCTCACTGCTTGTTAAAGCTTCATCCTAAATCATATATACTTAAGACATTGCACAAGGCATCTCCATCAACCTTGTCACATGTTTTCTTCATATCCATAAATGCTACATACAAATCCTTCTGTTTCTCTAAGTATTCTCACACACATTCATTGCAGCAAACACTGATCCACAAATCCTCTAACATTTCTGAAACCACATTGTTCCTCCCCAATCTGATGCTCTGTATGTTTTTTCACCCTCTCAGTCACTGCTCTCCCATACAACTTACCAGGTACATGTTAACATACTTATATCTCTGCAGCTTGAACACTCAACTTCGTCCCCCTTGCCTTTATACCTATACAAGCATTCTGCAAATCCTCAGGCACCTCCCCATGATATATACACAGGGTGAAAATTCTCACTTCCTAATCAACAACACAGTCACCTCCTTTCTTAAGAAATTCAACTCCAATACCATCCACTCTAGCTGCCTTGCCACATTTAATTTTATGTAAGGCTTTCATCACCACTTCTTTACCAAACTACTCTCCATAGTTCTCTCACTTCGCATAACACCCAACCCAAACACTCTATGACATCTGCCATCTGATCATCAAACACACTCAAAAGTCCTTCAAAATACTCTCCATCTCCTCACTAAATCACTATCTATTACCACTTCCCAATTTGCCCCTTTCACCAATGTTCCCATTTGTTTTCTTGTTTTTCACACAATATCAACCTCCTTCCAAAACATCTTATTCTCCCTCAAGTTTACTAATACTCAACTCAGCTCTCATTTGTTCTGTTTTTCAATCCTTGCAGCTTCATCTTGACCTCCTGCTGTTTTCTCTAATATCTCCTACTAATCATCTGCACTCCTTCCCAGTAAGTACCACTCATATACCTCTCATTCATCTTTTACTAGCAAATTCACTTCATCTCACCATTCACTACCCTTTCTAATCTGCCCATCTCCCAACTTACGCATGCCACATGCATCTCTCGTAAATGCTTCCATAAATATCTCCCATTTCCATAGCTTTATTTGTACTTGCATTTTACCATTCTACGCTGGATCTCTCTTGGCATTTCTTCACCCAAGTCTCTTTTCCAAGCTCACTTACTCTCACCACTCTCTTCTCACTAAAATTGTTTCCTCTGTTCTGAAAACCTTTACAAATCCTCACTTTTGCTCCACACCATGTTCAACATTTACTGTGTTCTCCAACATTATATCACCACTGTAAAATCAATATTGCACCATACTCATAATCAAAAGATACTTTCAGCGCATAGCTAAACATGTTAAGTACTAAGGTGCATAATTAAACAGGTTCATGTTTATAAAAACATGAACAGATTCCATCACATACAGCTGAAATTAGTACATTTCAACTTCAAAAATACAGTCTTATATAATTCAACAGAATCTGTGAAAAATCCAAACTAATCCCACCAGCCAATATCTACCTTAAAGATGAATATCATAGTCGAAATACACAAATGTTAAGTATAAAATCACCTGGTCAAGTATGCACTGGAATCCAATCTTGTCTATATGACATAAAGAATATGCAACAACATCTTGCAAGTGAACACCATAGCAATCACCAATTTTTCAAATAATAACATGAATAAGGTAATATAAAGTAAGGTTTGGTAAGGTTCTCATAAATTTCTTGTGATTCCTTATGTATTCTAACTACATTTCCCTGATATACATAACCCTCACCACTAAAATCTTATTTATTATCAAAGAACAGGTATAGTACACTAAATCTTGTTCTCCTCCTTATATTTTATTCTTTAAAAGCTACATTACCTTTGTAGAACAATGTCACTCAGTATTCAAAGCTAGTCTTGTGTAGCTAAGCTTGTAATTGGTAAATATACAGAGTAGGAGTACCACATAATCAACTTATAGCTTTGAGGAAAATAAATATATCAATGGACTCTAAGCTGAGTAGATGTGATCTAGACTGAGTAAGCATGATTTTCAGCAATATTTCTAATCTCAAAAATGAGTAAATGTGTTGGTACTGCTATGTTCCAGGAAACTGAAGGGCATATGAAAATGAAATACTATCATAAATCAAGAGAAGCTTTGAAAATATCAAGTAACTTCACCATAGAGTTATGACACCTAAATCACAGCTGAAGCACAACATTTTTGTTAACTTCTTTCTGCTGTACAGGTCGCATGCAACAAGAAGTAAACTCACTCAGCAACTACAGCAGCAAACACAGTCAGTGAACAATTCTTCCTGCAACTGATTGCAAAAGACAATGTAATTCACATACTTTTTTCTAAATAACAAGAAAAATCCAATTTACCTCTCCAACTGTAGTAGCTTTGAATATAGGGTGATTTAATTTGTCAATGCTTGTGGTTACAATACAATAATGGTTGCAAACCATGATTTGGATCATTATAGTTTATCAAAATATATCAAATTAGTAAGAATAGTTGGGTATTTGGTTCCAGAAAAATGTGGAGTTGACTAATGTCAAAGGAGGCAAAACACTTCTGAAAAAAATATCAAGAAGACATAAGATAACTTCATCTAACCTCCCATAGTAGCCAAAACGCACTGCTGAAATATACCAACAATTAATTGAGTTGACTTATGTCAAAGGAGGCAAAACACTTCTAAAAAGAAAAAAAAAATCAAGAAGACATAAGACAACTTCATCTAACCTCCCATAATAGCCAAAATGCACTGCTGAAATATACCAACAATAAATTGGTCTGCTGGTAGGATCACAATGAATGGCTGCTTGTGAAGAAGTTGGACAGTGGCATACATCTGTCGTCTATTTGTTGACATTCAGCTGCATTTGACACACAATCATAAGTTTAAATGATATGTTTCGACTAAAATATGTTCAACTAAAATACTAACATTAAATCTTACCTACTAGAAAGCTCAGATGAGGTTTTCATTGATTCTTACGATTTTTTATAAGTGTACTACCTACTTTTATATTAGCACCACATAATCCCTGATAAACAGCCACCAATATTAATTCATCCTCGGCAATATAAATATATAGAATACAACTATTTAAATCATGCTCTGCAACTGCTACTATATTTATTAAACACTACACTAAAAAAACAAAAATGTTAATAGCAATGCTGAGCAGCTCTCTATAAACACCAAAATACAGTATGAATAAGGAAAACAATGGAGTGCAATCAGGATGCAAATACACCTGTAATAGTATTTTTTTTTATGTTGAAGGCTCCAGTCATGGACAAAAGTCCACATCAAGATAGTGCCCTAATTGAAATATAGAGAGAATCAAGAAACGGGGGGAAAAAAAGACAAAGTATTTACTAATTTTTAAGAAAGTGAAAGACCTGTCTTTTAAAATGAGCCAGGTTCATAGTTACTGGAAAAGAAATGAGAACATTGAGAGTTCCAAAGCTTCGACATGTAGGGAAAGAAGCAGTTATCAAAATGGCACACCCTTGAGTTGCCGATGGCCACACAATAATCATGTGATGCAGCAGCTTGCCGAGTATTCCGTGGTCTAGCTAGTGGTGGAGGCACACAAGCAGCCAGCTCTTGGGAGCAAAAGCCAAAGTAATACCTATAGAAGTGGGGAAAGTGAACCAACATTGCTTCATAGGGCAAGGGGGTCATGTTTGGAAGTTAGCCTGGGACAGTTTGTGAAGTTTGCCTGGGAAAGTTTCTAAGTCGAATCACTTTCGACTCAACTCTGTCAAGTAAGGAAACAGAGCTAGAACTACCCCAAATGTGGAAGCAGTACCCCACACAAGGACCAATCAATCCCTTGTATAAACGGAGCAACTGTTCAGAAGAGAAAAAGTTACGACATCTAAACAGGACATCCAGTTTCATAGAGGCAGACTTAGCTATTCCCAGAATGTGGGGTTTCCAAGAAAGAGTGGATGTTACAATAATAACAAATATATTCACTGAGTCAAGAGGTGGAATTACAGAACCGTTAAAGGAGATACGAGAGTTGTGAGGAGTCTTCAACAGAGAGATAGGTAGAAATTTGGTCTTGGAGGCATTAAACTTAACAAGATTTTGTGTACTCCAGTGAGATATCCTGTCCAAATCTGAATTTATTGTGGAAGCTTTGTCAAGGCGAGATGTAGATCGAGTGAGAGAAGAGGGAGCAGAATTGAAGGATATGGATGAATGCAGTTTTGAGTCATCAGCGTATAAGTGCAATGGATTATTTGTGGAAGAGAGGGAATCATTGGAAAAAAGGAGAAAAAGTGTACGGGACAGGACAGACCCTTGAGGGATACCACTGTTGATGGAGAAATGTGGGGGAGGCTGATCCATCAACAACCACAGAGATATATCGGCCAGAGAGGAAGCTAGATATCAAGGAGCAAATTGAGGGAGGGAAGTTCAGAGATGAGACCCCAATGCCACACCCTGTCAAAAGACTTAGATATGTCAAGGGCAACTACATATGACTCCCTAAAATCTTTCAGGGATGATGACCAGACATTAGTAAGATAGGAAAGAATATCACCAGTGGATCTCGCCTTACTGAAGCCATACTTGTGATCAGAGAGAACACTGTGATTTTTGAGGTGTTTAAGGATATGAGAACTGAGGAGGGATTACAAAACTTTGGAAATGGTAGATGTCAAAGCAACAAGACAATAGTTAGAGGAGTCAGAACAGTCACCCTTCCAAAGGATGGGATGCATCAAAGCATGTTTCCAAGAAGGAAAAGTTTTGGTTTTTAAACAGAAATGGTGTAGGTGAGCAAGCACAGGTGCAAGTTCAAAGGCACACTCTTTCAGTACACGGGGATGGATGCCATCAGGACCATAAGCCTTTTTTCTGTCGAGAAAGAAGAGCTTTTCAGACAGTCCGAAAAGAGATTACAGGAAGAAGCATAGGATTAGGAAGAGTCATAAGATTAGTAAGAGGAGCTTCAGGGGGTGAGGGAATATTAGTCATCCAAAGTGGAGTTAGGGGAGAAACAGACAGACAGTTATAGTATCATCAGGATGGAAAAGTGAGGGACAGGTAGAATGAGAGAAGTTGTTAGAGATGCCCTTAGCAAAAGACTAGAAAGACCTATCTGTGGATGGTGAGGAGAGGTTATCACACTTCCTTTGAATAAAAGAACACCGCCTCATGGATAACTCGCATGCAGCAATTATGGGCAGTGATAAAAGCAGAATGGGAGCCAAAGGTAGGAGAGTTTTTCCATGCCCGATATGCCTGATCCCTTGCCTGAATGGCCTCAGAACACGAATGGTTGAACCATGGATTGGATGAAGAAGTAGTCTTGGAGGAAGATGGGATAAATGCTTCTATTCAAGCAAGAATATCCTCTGTTATGCATTTGGCGGAGACAGAAGCATCGCCTCATAAGAGACAGTAATTTACCCTGGGAAAGTCAGAAAAAAAGTTACATAAGTTATTCCAGTCAACTTTGTTCAGGTACCAGTATTTACGCTTAGAAGGGGCTGCTGGAGGGGGAGGTGCTGTTAGAATAGATACATTTATGAGAGTATGATCAGATGAATCAATTGGAGGCGAGACTGTGTATTTACAGCGAGATGGATTGGAGGTGAAAAACAAATCCAGAATATTAGGAGAGTGGTCATAGCAGTCAGGTATATGGGTAAGGTGGGAGATAATTTGCTCTAGATCATTGAGAATTGAGAACATGAGGGTTTCGATCCCTCCACTGTCTGTATGGGAGGAATTCAAGCATTCCCTATGGTGAACGTTGAAATCCCCTAGGTAGAGGATCTCAACTTGCGGGTGACAGGATATCACAGTCTCATGGCAGGAGTTTAGATAGTCGAAGAAGGATACAAAGTTTGTAGAAATAGGGGAGCAGTAGGCGAAACAGAGGACAAGTGTGGTAGTAGGGAGACAGACTTTGAGCCACATAACATCAAATTTTGGGGATTCAAGGTCCTTGAGGTGTGCAACAAGCGTGTTTATGTTGGAATAAGCACAAACGCCACCTTTGAAACGGAAACGTGGGTGGAGATTATAGATATGAAAAAGAGACTTGTGAAAACATCATTAGACAACTGTGTCTCAGACAGAAGTAAGATATTAGGAGAGGTATTTCTTACACACATTCTTTAAAGCAAACACCTGATCCATACATCCTCCAATACTTCTGACTGAAACCACACTGCTCCTTTCTAGTGTGATGCTCTGTATATGCCTTCATTCTCTCAATCAATACCCTCCCATACAACTTACCAGGTATACTCAACAAACTTATAACTCTGTAATTTGAACACCCACTTTTATTCCCCTTACCTTTATACAGTGGCACTATATATGCATTCCACTAATCCTTAGGCACCTCACCATGATTCATACATGTGTTACGAACATGTGTTGTTCTGTTTATGTGTTCTAGGTGTAGGATGGCTGTGGCCCTCGTTATCTCGGCCGGGAATGCGAGCACTCCCCCTTGCGACGATAATATGGGCTTCTTAACACTTCCTTGTCCTGTGGCAAGGTCAGCCTTACTCATCCATGGGCCTCTCTAACAGGCTTTTTTGTACTTAACACCCTCTCTGTTCTCAGCAAGGCCTTACGAGCATGTGTTGCTCGCTATGTGTCTTGGGCTGAGGTTTAGGGTGAGACTGTCCTTCACTGTGCAGTGAGGCCTCTTCGCGAATTCTCGAGTTACACTTGGTTCTACTCAAGACTCCCCTTAACTGTTATCTCCCCCTCGACGATGGGACATCCCTCAAGATAAAGTTGTGTACACAGGCTATCACCTTCCCCTTAGACCTACAGCCGGGGGCCAGGCAGAAGGACCACCTGCGAGGCGGGATTAAAGGCGTGGTCTGGTTTATTCCAGCCAATTAGGACTGGCACTCTATGACCATTCCCTCCCAATCACAGTCGTGTTGGGGGGCGTGATCAGCACAACTTGGGCCAATCAGGACTGACTTAGCATGGTCGTCGGGATGGAACCGCCCGGTCATCACTGGCTCACCCTTCCATCAAAGCCCCTGACGACCGCTAGGCAACTGATTCCTTCAGACCAGCCGCAAGAGGTGACTTTGCCTTGTGCTACTGGCCCGCAGCCAGTCTAAGTGCCTGAGAGATGTGGCGCCACGCTACACTCTACGGCAGGGGTCGGCAACCTTTTGAACATACTCTGCCAGTTTATAATTAATGTCATTTATTTTACTACCTTTGCGTGGCAGGTGTTATTTTTTCAGCACTGTATAGCCTATGAAAATTGAAATCATAATTTTACAGTATGTAGTGACCATTGTAATTATTTTGTTGTTTAACTTTTTTCTTTGCTCCTTCGAATCACGTGGCATGCCATAGGCAAGCACTCTGCGTGCCAAGTCTGGCACTCGTGCCAAAGGTTGCCGACCCCTAGTGTATACCCTTAATCCCCCATTTCTTTTGGACCGAGTACCTTGTCAATTGCAGTTTTGGCAACCATTGGGTTTTCCGGGGGTTTTACCTCCAAGCTTAGCAAAGGATTCCTGTAAGTAATTATGCATTGCAGGTAGCAGCACTTAAAAACAGTATTATTCATCAAGCAAGATGTGCAATAAATGCTACATAATAACCCTTCCACTTTGGCAGAAATGTCATCTTAGGTACTGGGAGGTAGATAAGACTCCTTTTCTCTCTCTGCCTCCACCAGTAAAGATATAAAAGTAGAAGTGCTCCTTAAAGTCTTGAGAATTTAGTCTTTCGTACTTTCTTTCATACTTGATCGCCGTATCCTGCATTAGAGAGGTGGTGCCAAGAACAGACGAGGAAAGGCCACACCTACTCACATCCATTCTCAAGCTGTCCTGTGTAATGAATGGAAACCGCAGCTCCCTGTCCACATACAGGCATCATGGACCTTTCCATGGTTTACTTTGGACATTTCACATGCCCTAGTTCAGTCCATTGATACCACATCGACCCTCAGTATACCACAACTTTCCAATTCCCTCTATCCTGTACATGCCTTTCACCCTCATGCATGTTCAGGCCCCGAGCACTCAAAATCTTTTTCAATCCATCCTTCAATCTTCAATTTAGTATCCCCTTTCTCACTGTTCCATGCGCTTCTGACACATATATACTCTTTGTCAATGTCTCCCCACTCATTCTCTCCATATGTCCAAACAATTTCAGCACATCCTCTTCTGCTCTTTGAGCCACACTTGTTTTATTAAAACACTTCTCTCTTACCCTTTCATTTTTTTACTCGATCAGACCACCTCACACCACATATTGTCCTCAAACATTTCATATCCAACACATCCACCCTCCGTACAACCCTATCTATAGACCATGCCTCTCATCTTTATAATATTGTTGGTAATACCATTCCCTCAAACATACCCAACTTTGCCCTTCCAGATAACATTCTTTCATTCCATACATCTTGAACGCTCCCAGGACCTTTGTCCCGTCCCCCACCCTATGACTCACTTCTACTTCCATGGTTCCATTTGCTGCCATGTCTAGTCCCAGATATCTAAAGTGCTTCACTTATTCCAGTTTTTCTCCTTTCAGACTCACACCTGAACTAAGTTGTCCCTCAACCCTGCTAAACCTAATAACCTTGCTTTTATTCACATTTACTCTCAACTATCTCCTTTCACACACTCTTCCACACTCATTACTGTCTTCTACAGTTTTTCACTCGAATCTGCCACCAGTGCTGTATCATCAACAAACAACAACCAACTTTTTTCCGAGGGCCTTTCATCCCCCACAGACTGCATACTTGGCACTCTCTCATAGATTCTCGCATTTACCTCCCAAACCACCCCATCCGTAAACAGATTGACAGCCATGATAACATCACAAACTCCTGCTGTAAACCAACCTTCATTTGGAACCATTCACTCTCCTCTCTTCCTACTCATACACAAGCCTTACACCCTTGATAAAAACTTCTCATTGCTTACCTCCCACATCATATGTTCTTGAGAAGACCTTCCACTCTATCATCCCTATCATATCCCACCTCTAAATCTGTAAATGCTATGTACAAATCCATTCTTTTTTCTAAATATTTCTCAAATTCTCTAAAGCATATACCTGGGCCACAAATCCTCTACCACTTCTGAAACCACACGGCCCCTCCCTAGTCTAATGCTCTGTACATGCCTTCACCCTCTCAATCAATACCCTTCCATACAACTTACTAAGTATACTCAACAAACTTATACCTCTGTAATTTGAGCACTCACATTATCCCCTTTGCCTTTATACAGTGGCACCATACATGCATTCTACCAGTCCTCTGCACTTCACCATGATCCATACATTCATTATATATCCTTACCAACCAGTCAACAACAGTCACCCCTTTTCCTGATAAATTCAAGAGCAGTGCCATCCACTCCAGCCGCCTTGCCACTTTTCATCCTATGCAAGGCTTTCACCACCTTTTCTCTCTTCACCAAGCCACTCTTCTTAACTCTCTCACTTTGCATATCCCATCTGACCAAAGCACCCTACAGCTGCCTCTTTATCATCAAACACATTTAACAGCCCTTCAAAATACTCACTCTGTTATCTCCTACTCATTTGATCACTACCTGTTAACTTCCCCTTTTACCCCCTTCACCAGTAATCTCATTTGTTCTCTTGTCCTTTGCACATTATTTACCTCCTTCCAAAACATCCTTTCATTTTCCTTAAAGTTTATTGATACTCTCTCACCCAAACTCTCATTTGCCCTCTTCTTTAACCCTTGCACCTTCCTTATGACCTCCTGCTGCTTTCTCTTATACATCTCCCAATCATTTACACTTCTTCCTTGTAATTACTGCCCAAATGCTTCTCTTTTTTCTTTCAGTAGCAACTTTACTTCTTCATCCCACCACTCACTACCCTTTTTAAGCTGTCCACTTCCCGTCTTTCACATGCCACATGCCTTTCTTGCACATGCCATCACTGCTTCCCTAAATACCTTCCATTCCTCATCCACTCCCTATGGCTTAATTTATTCTCACCTTTTGCCATTCTACACTCATTCTCCATTCGTGTTTCTTCACAGAAGTCTCCTTTTTAAGCTCACCACTCTCTTCTCCCAGACATTGTTTCCTCCTTTTTGAAAACTGACAAATCTTCACTCTCATCTCCAGAAAATAGGGATTAAACATCCCAGCAGCTACCCCTCTCAGCACATATACATCCAAAAGTAATTTTTTACATGCTTATCAATTAATATGTAATCTAACAGTGCCTGTTGAACGTCTCTTCTACTCACATGCACATACTTGTGTATATCTCTCTTTTTAAACCAGGTATTCCCAATCACCAGTCTTTTTTTAGCAAACAAATCCACAAGCTCTTCAGCATTTCCATTCATAACACTGAATACTCCATGCACCCCAATTATGCTCTCCACTGCCACATAACTTACCTTCACATTTAAAACACCTAACACTAATACCCAAAGACGTACATCAAAACTACTCACTCATCTGCTTCCAAAACACTTGCCTCACATGATTCTTCTAATGGCTTGGTGTATAAGCACCAATAATCACCCATCTCTCGCCATCCACTTTCCCATTACACTTGAGGTTTGTATCACTCAGAGCCAGAGCATCCAGCAATTCATTTGGTGAAGGAAAGTAATGATGTAATAAACTGTTCTCAGAGAATACACAGAACAAAATGTTATTGAAAATGATACAAATAGTGAAAAGTTTTGATACAATAGAGCTGCAGTAGTTGCCTTGAATCAGTGTTCTAACAATGATTAATTAAAAAAATCCAGGCATTCAATTAACTGATAATCAGAGAAAAATTATCACTACTTGTGAAAGTGAAAAACAGTACAAGGAAATATGATATGTGCTGAATAATTTGAAAAATAGCAGAGATTAGGTTCACACTGATAGTAAATACAAACATTAATCTAAATAAATTCAACTGCAATCTTATCTACTCGAGCTGTGTTGCCTCATTTCATCTGAAACAAGGCTTTCACCATCTCCTCTCTCTTTACCAGACCATTTGCCATGCTTCTCTCGCTCCTCAGACTTCCACATTCCAAACATCCCACATCTGCCAGCTTTTCATCTAACACATTTATCTGACCTTCTTTACCTCTTCTTTTCCAGTTACTGTTTCCCTATCTGCTACCATCACTGATGCACCCTTTCATTTTCTTGTTCTCCTCACACAATTCACCGCCTTCCAAAACATTTTCTTATTATTCCTGAAATATGCAAATACTATTTCTCTCCATCTCTCATTTGCCCTCATTTTCAACCCCTTCAGCTTTCTCTTTTGATCTACAACTGCTTTCTTCTTTTACATCTCCCTGTAACTTGCATTCCTTCCCTGCTGGTATTGCCCATAAATCACTCTTTTCTCTCTTTCACTAGCAACTAACCTTCCTCATCTCACCACTCACTACCTTTCTTCAGATGTCCACATCCTACCTTCTGCATGCCAGTGATGTCACATTCCACCTTATGCATGCCAATGATGTCACATCACCCACACATGTAAGCAATGCTTCCCCAAATATCATCCATTCGTCATCCAACCGTCTTGTTTCGTTGCTTTCACATTACCATTCTTCACCCTGTTACTGCACACAAACCTCTTTTCCAGTCACACTCATTTTTACCTCCCTCTTCCCAACCATTCTATTTTCTTTTCTCCTAAAGCCACTACAAATGTTCTTACTCGCCTCCACCAAAAAGTGATTTGACATCTCACCAGCTACACCTCTCAGCACATTTACATCTAAGAGTCTTTCCTCTGCATGTCTGTCATTTGCCATTGAATGTCATTTACTACATAATCCAGTAATTCTTGTTTACCTCACTCCTCTCACCCACTTATAGTTATATATGTCCCTTTTTAAACCCTTTGATAATGATTACTGTAGGGTCTGCATTTTGACTGTGGTTGTCAATTTCTGTGAGGTCTCTGTTTTTGTCCATGCAGAAAGAGTAAATTGGTAGACACACTTTATTGGTATGTAAAAAAGTTTTGTCACAAGCAACTATGATTAGCATCTGGGTAGAATTTGAATGTCACTTACCCACATCGCACAAATGGGGAAGGTATTCCCTGGCATGCACACTTATACACCACACATTAATTATTAGCTAATTAGTGATAGTATTTGGGCACTTATCATAATGATAATGATTCACATGTTAAGCTGTCAGCAATGGGAAGAGTTCTTTGTGTTTCAGTAAACCATTGGTGGTGGTGGTGAAAAGAGAAAAGTGGATGAGTCAGCAAAAGTCACCAGAAGTTTGAAAAGCTAAGTATGTTTAGTGTGCCAAATGTGAAAGTCTGTAGAGCAAGATTATTTTTTTCATTTATTTATTTATCTACACTTACGAACAAAAGTCCACATCAAGGCTGGGCCCTAATTGAAATATAGAGAGAATCATGAAATGGAAGAAGAAAAGACAAGGGAAAGTATTTACGAATTTTTGAGGAAGTGAAAAACCTGTCTTCTGAAATGTGCCAGGTCATAGGTATTGGGAAAGACATGACAAGGTAGAGAGTTCCATAACATCTACGTGTAGGGAAAGAAACAGGTATCAAAATGACCTACCCTTGAGTTGCCAGTGGCCACACAATAATCGTGTGATGCAGCAGCTCACCAAGTATAATGTGGTCTAGCTAGTGGTATGGGCACACAATCAGCCAGCTCTTGGAAAGCAAAAACCAAAGTAATACCTATAGAAGAGGGAAATTGAACCATCATTGCAGTGTAGGGCAAGGGGGTCAAGTTTGGAAGTTAGCCCGGGAGAGTTTATAAGTCGGACCGCTTTCAACTCCGCTCTTTCAAATAAGGATGCAGAGCTAGAACCACCCCAAATGTGAGAGCGGTAATCCATACGAGAATGAATCAATCCCTTGTATAGAGGGAGCAACTGTTCAGGAGAGAAGTTTCGACATCTAAACAGGACACCTAGTTTCTTAGAGGCAAACCTAGCTACTCCTGTAATGTGGGGTTTCCAAGAAAGAGTGGATGTTACGTTAATACTAAATATGTTCATTAAGTCAAGAAATGGAATTTCAGAACCATCAAAGGAGAGAACGAGAGTTGTGAAGAGTTTTCGATGGAGAAATGGGTAGAAAATGGGTCTTGGAGGCATTAGACTGAAAAGATTTTGTGTACCCCTCTGAGATATCCTCTCCAAGTCTGAGTTTATTGAGGATTTTCCACTTTTTTTTTTCTAGGTATTTCATAGTGATTGAAGAACTTAATTTTTTTTCTTGAATATTTTCATAAAACTCCAACCTGGGAATCTACCTAGATATTTTCAGCTCTATCCTTAAAGAATTAAACCAGGTATTCCCAATCACTAGTCCATTTACAACACACAACACCATAAGCTGCTCATCATTTTCACACCAGGTACTCATGCTGCAAGTTATACCCTCAGCTGTTTCATTACCTAATCCTACAATTTAATCACCCACCACTATCTTTTGATCCCATGCATCAAACCTGCTGATACATTCTCTCATCTCCTTCCAAAACTCTCACTACCAAGTGCATGTTTGCTAACAGTCTTTCACCTCTCATAGTCCTCTTTCATTCTTAACCACAGCAGTTTGGAGGTCTCTTCCGTACACTCTTGAACACATTCCCACATTCCCACAATTCTTCCCTTAGCAGAAGTGCCAACCTCTCCTTTGCTCTCACCCTCATGCTAACCCCAGACTTTAACCCAAGGACATTCCTAGTCAGTTTTTCTTCCTTTCCCTTAGCTTAGTTTTGCCCAAAGCCAGAACATCTAGGTTCCTATCTCCAAACATACTGCCTGTCTCTCCCATATTCTCATCTTAGTCATGTTCACTCTTATTCAGACACCCCAGCCTGAGCCTTTGAGGAGGATTTGCACTCCATGCTTGGCTCCTCATTTTCCTACACTTGGAAATAGACTTACAAGGAAGGGAAGGTCTTTGGCCACTCGCTTTCACCTCTTTTAATCTCCTTTTATGACACAAAGGAGATAAGAGGGTAGTATTCATTCTCCCCTATCCCCATTGATAAGAGTAGGGTAAGTTATTATTTACATATGCATATGCATATGCATGACTTCCTTATGTATATTCATTTGTATGTCTCCCTAACATGATGAAAAAGAATCATAATCCTTATTAAACTATCAAAAAAAAATATTTTTTGAGGTACATAGGGATAGTTCATTGGGGGCCTGTACGTATTTCCATCGGACCCATGCTGTAATTAGCTCCAAATCCATATTTTTTCCAGGTTCACAGACTTTAAGAAATACAACTTTAGTGTATTTCAAGGTTTAGGTGTATTGCTTATTGTGACAAAATGAATTATGATAAATGAATATTTCAGAGGGAAAATCTTATAATATAGATGCACTTTAGAGCATATTAGATTAATGTAAATCATATCTGTTTGGATAAGGGCCTAGGTGCTTGACTGCATTTTGAGTTAATAGCTCTCATCTTACTTCAGACGTTAGCAGATCATTAGCCTAATATAGGATGAAGAAGCAAACTTTGTTAATGAATATTCGTTGACACTTGTTCAAGCTCCAAATATATTTGTCTTGAAAGTTTAAACTGAAGTCAAATCACTAGATTGAAATTAACTATAATATTGTGGATTGTTCTTTGTTACAAAACATAAAGTAAATTAACAGAGAGAAAGCTTGTGTTTAAGAAGGAAATCTTTGTAGATGCTAATTTTTTTTTGGATGATGTATGTCGCTGGTTAAGATAGTGTATTTACTGTATTAGATGGCTAAGCTATCCTACCATGTGTCCTCACTTTTCATTTATGGAGTAGAATGTCCACCAGTAACTTTGCACATGAGTCATCAACCCACAATGCTACTAAGATGGATGGCAAGGCCACCAGCAGTGACTGGTCTTTGTAAAGTGTTATCATATTTTTGTACAATAAACCCCCATTCAGACAGACTAGTTGAGGAAAAAGATGGTTCATAAAAGCTAATTACTGTTACAACCCAAATTTTTGTAAGTAATATTGATAAATGAAATATTAATTACTGTAAGGGAAACCTACTTATTCCTTCAATGCTGGAGGTGTTCAAGAACTAGCAAGGACTCCTTTAAATCAGAAGAAATAGCCCCAGGGTCACTGGAGTCACCTGATTCACCTCCTAGCAGAATTGGTTTGCATGAGGTGCAAGCTACTCTCTCGATGTTTTTGATGCTCAATACTTTTCCACTTTTCAGATGGGCAGCGGTGTTTGCTGGATCTCTTAGCACATGTAACACTCATATTACTCTTATTTGCCATGATTTCATACAGGACGACAAGCCTTTATACTTTGAAAAAAGCATCGCAGTTATGTGAGAACTTGGGCATTAAGTTTTTTGATCAAGTAGGCGCTGATCTCTGGCTTGCAGATAACAGCCAAGCTGTTTTGTTTCATCTTGAACTTTCATCTGGAATTATTTTTTGTAGGTGTAAAGGCATAGAAGTTAATATTGCACTGCTAGATTATTGTAAATCAATGTAAAACTGTATGTATATTTGTAGAGAGAACATTTTTATGTTAGTGAAATAAAGAAAAAATGGCACAAGGTGATGCACAACTGGCTGTCACATGTTCTCTTTGTGCCCAGTGTCCCGACTAAAGGTCAGGAACTGACGAACTATCACATTACGTTGCAAACTCGGTCTGTTGGATGCTTAGCTGAACAGACTAGATTTGTGATGTAACAGACTTGTAAAGAAATTTCTGATAGATCACAAACTTAGTCTTTTGGGATCTGAGGGATCTGGTAGAAGCTGAATTCTGTTACATTGAAATCTGTTAGAATGTTTGTATTGGGGTTTACTGTAGGACATATGGAAATCTTCGTATTGACTGGACTATAAAGATGAGCTTCCAGAATAGTGTCCAACTGATGGGGTCATTTGCTCTTGGTATGATCTTAATAACAGATGTAATGTTAAACAAGATAATTGATTTACAGGGTGTATCACATGACTAATGGTGCATCTTTGCTTAACACTGTAACCCTATATCCTCATGAGATTTAGCGCAATGTAACCTTTATTTTTTTCATGGGAGAATTAAAGTTTACAACTGAGTAAAGAGATTTTGATGTGTTTCAAGTTTTGATATGTGCAATTCTTCACATCTTCATGCTGTTGAGACTATTGTTGTGTCATACTTAATATTATTTGTAGTGTACCTTTGTAATGTCATCTCTTCATTGATAAGAATTTAATCTTGTGCCAAACAGGTAGCACTGCATATGCTGTCTTGCATTGATACTGTTACTTGGGCGCATGAGCATGGTCTGTCTGTGGTAGAGGATGATCCTCAGACTGTTGCAACTATACGGGTATATACAAGAGAGGACTTTACACCTGTCAATAGATTTGAAAGTAAGTTTTTGATTTTCTCTTTCTAAAAGGAAGTATTTGCTAATGATGATGTGACTGTAGTGCATTTGTCTTCAATAGATATATCTATTATTATGGACATGTAATTCAATTTATATTCTTATATTCTTTGATTACAATTAACTTCAACTTAGATATATTCTTTGATTACAATTAACTTCAACTTAGATGCTGTATTGTCAATAAAGAGAATTATATATTTATAGGGCAAAAGAAGTTACTGAATTTCTGCCCCAGGAGTCCCTTCAATATTTATGAGGCTCCTGCAGTACTCAGGAAGCCAGAGACATCCAATGGTTGGGACCATATGTCATAAAGTTTAGTGATGAGTGTATGTCTTATGTATGGAGAGTGCAAGGCATTTTGAGCAACAAGTGTTCGGTGTCTTTACTGTAGTAATTGCATCGGGGGTATGAAGTGTCTTGGGATTTATTGAAATGGTGTTTGCAGTGTTGTAGGGATGAGCAGTGTCCAGAGTGTAAATGAGAAAGTGTGACTCATGTATGTCTGGGGAGTGTTGCATCTGATGAGAGTATGTGTGGTGGAGTGGAGTTTAAGACTGAGCTGGGAAAAGGTTTCATAGTGCTTTTTAAGTGATATCATTGTTTATGTGTTCTGTCATTGTTTTATTTGTTGGAGGTAAGGGGATCTTTTGCGTAGAATTGAGTGCTGAGTATGTTAAGGTGGGATTGTATTGGGAGGATCTTTGTTTCATTGGCTAGAAGTTGAGTGTTTGTAGTTGTTACACCACCAGTGACTATTCTAAATTCATTGTATTGCGTGGTTTGCAGCTTTGTTATATTTGCTTTTGAGAGGATGGAAAACCAAACAGGGGAAACATAGTTTAGAATGGAGTGGAAGAATTGATTTTTGATGGTCTTAAAGAATTCTTTTTTTCCAGTTCTCTTGCTAGCTAGTGTTCTGAGGGCATTAAGTTTTTTGTTGCTTATGCATGATGTTATTGGCATGGGGAGTGAATTTGAGGTTTTCTTCAGTGGGAGTGATTGTCCATTCAAGGTGGCTGGAGGGCATAAGCTGGATTTGGGTGTCTGGGGTTCGGTATATGTAAGAAGTGCTTTCCTAAACACCTCCCATTCTTCACCCACTCCCATAGATTCATCTACTCTCACCTTTTGCCATTCTACACTCAGTGTCTCCAAGTATCTCTTCTCACAAACTTCTACCCCAAATTCACTCACTTTTACAACACTTTTTCCATCCATATCATTTCTTCTTTTCCTAAAGCTTCTACAAACCTTCGCCCTTGCCTCCACCAGGTATTGATCAGACATCCCACCAGCTGCCCTTCTCAGCACATTCACATCCAAGAGTCTCACATTTACACAAGCGTCAGTAAGTACATAATCCAGTAGTGCCTGCTTACCATCTTTAGCACTCCAGATCTCACTACAGTGTCTGCAAATAATCTTTGTCTTCCCCCATATATTTCCAAAGATGATACATGGCTAAGGTTTATCTTGTTTACAAGCATATGACACTGTCCGTGTGAAGTCATTGTACATCTGGTCGCTGAGGCTAGAGTTTCTAATAGTGTGAACACCAGACATCCCACTTGCTGCCCCTCTACATACATTTGCATCCAAGAGTCTCTTTTACATGCCTTTCAATTAGCACATAATCCAATAATGCCCTCTTACCATCTTTCGTCCTCCAAGTATGCTAACACTGTCTGTAAAAATCTTTGTTCTCCCCCATATATTTTCAAAGGTGGTACATGGAAAAGGTTTACAGTGGGTACAAGCATATGATACTCTCAGGGTGAAATCATCATACTTATGGCGACTGAGTCTAGTGTTTCTAACAGTATGAGCAATAACAACCTGCCTCAGTGTGCCTCAGGCTATCTTTAGAAATATTTCTTTGCTCCTCATGGCAGCCTCTTCATTTTGGGAATTTTGCTTCTGGTGCTGTATTTCTTCCACCTGTGCTTCAAGATGGTTGGCTCTTGTCTTTCTTAGGAGAAGAAAATCCAAGTTTTTGCCTGGAAGCAAGAAAATGTGGGTACACATGAGATTTCTAAGTACACTGGGTGCTCAGAATGCACGAACAGGTGGCTGCTTGCCAGTACCCGTGGCCTCCCTGATAACATCATCAACCAGAAGCTATCCTTAGTCACCTAAGGAAGGCCTCTAGATCTACAGATATCTTCCTTCGATTAGAAGTATTTAAGCAACCTCACATTTCAGTCTCCAAAGGCAAGAAAAGCCATTCAAAACTTCTAGGACACATCTCTCAGAGAATCATTTGACATCACCTGCAAAAGGACATTCACATTCCCTTCTGCAAGCCAGCTGCCAAACCCCAGCTTATGAAGGAAATGAAATACAAATGATTTGCATTTGCAATTATATACAAGGACTGGAGTGAGCAACTGTGGAGTAAGGTGAAGTTTTATGATGTAAGCTTCTTTAAGTGTGCAGTTGAGGCAGTGGAGGGTGAGGAGCCTGGAGGGTGCCTGCCAGTACGACTCTCACTTCACAGTGCAAATGGTGAAACACTCTGAAAGTGTGATGGTTTGGGTTTGTTGTATTGGTGCAATGGGTAGGGGAGGGTTGTCCTTCTTACCTAAAAAAGTGAATAGCGAATAGTACATTAAGGTGCTAAAGGACCCCTGCTTTTCTTTTATAAGGTTTATAGGTGTGATCACTTTATGCAGGTTAGAACCCCTTGCTGTAAGGCTAGAAAGGTGATGAATTGGTTGTCAGAGAAAGATATTCTTGTGCTGGAGTGACTTGGCAACTCCTCAGACTTCATCCCGATCAAGAACTGCTGAGAGTCAAGCTTGCTCCTTGCATCATGTCATCAGCGCTTTGCCACATTCAGGCCAAGATCTAGTGGACCCAAAACATGGACCTACAATACTTCAGGAACCTTAACAATTCCATGCACAGACATCTGCAGGTGGTACGCAAGCCCAAAGGAGAAATGACAAAGTACTAAAGTGTAAGTATGACCGCCATTAAAGATACATTAGGATGGACAAGGTTTTTTGTGAACACTGTATGTGGGTTTCTCGTTTTAAACCAAATATTCCCAATCTCCAGTCCTTTTTCTGCACGCAAAATCAGAGGCTATTTATCATTTCCATTCACATCACTGAATACCCCATGTACCCCAGTTGTGTATATA
>JAYMFT010384211.1:0-20274 GCA_038088735.1 Panulirus argus
ATGTCTTTCCCAATAACTATGACCTGGCTCATTTCAAGAGACATGTTTTTCACTTTCTCAAAGATTTGTAAATACTTTCCCTGTCTGTTCTTCCCCCTTTCTCAATTCTCTGTATATTTCAATTAGGGCCCGGCCTTGATGTGGACTTTTGTCCATGACTGGAGCCTTCAACATAAAGAAAGAAAAGAAGCTGAAGACAATGTATGAAGTGAGATGGGGGTTGAGAAAGGATTGATGGGGTAAGAGAGAGGTGTGGAAGCAAGAAGAGTATGTTTCAGAGAGCTGAAGATGGTGCACTGAATTTGTGATGTATGGAGAAGATGAATGAGGAGAAAATTATTAAAAGTGTATATATATGTCAGATGTAGAGGGAAGTAGGAGGACAGAAAAGGAGGAAATGGGAGGATGAAGTGAAAGATGTTGAGTAATTGGGGTCTGAATGTGCAGGAAGGGGTGAGGTATGCTTGGGGTAGAGCAAATTGGAGGGATGTGGTTTACATGGGTTAATTACCTTCCTTGTCAAGAGCTACTGTATTATTGTTTTCATTTTCACCTTTTTGATCCTAACAGTTTATTTAGATTGTGTGGAATTTTTTTTTGCAAAATGTTAGCTTACAATAGGAAATGAAAGGTAGGTGAGTATCAACTTCGGTTAGCTGGTGATTACCAAATTGTTGTCATTGGCATTGCTGAGTGTCAGTATGTAACTTAGCTGAGGTTCTGCAAAATGTGTTGAACTCTAAAGACCTAGAAGTAAGGTCTCATTGGTCTAGTTCAAATCTGGGGATGGTGTTCTTTTTAATTTTAACTCTTTTAAATTTAACTTTATTGCATGAAATATACATACTTGAATTAGCTTTATATTCCAAGTATTATTTTCTCTGCAGGTGAGACAGCTGTACATGTAGCCTGTTGCAGAGGACTGCTGAATGTGGTTGTGACATTGCTTAAGCATGGAGGGGATCCTATGGTTGTTGATGGTGCTGGGAGAGTAGCCATACATTGTGCTGCAATTGCTGGATCACTGTAAGTTTATTTATTGAGTTCATCTGATGTACACCAACTTGGAAAGTTGGGGACCTTGACTGGAATTATAATGTTAAATTTTAGGTGAAAAGAAAGATCTTCATGTGCGAAGTGGAAGAAGGAATATAGTGACATCTAGATTACATAGGCATCTATCAGATATAGGTGAATGACATTTAAAATAGGTACGGGGGCAACACATGGATGTAAATTATTCATTTAGTAGGTGGATTCTACCAGATAGAAAAGAGGTGGAAAATTTCCCCCTCTCTTATAAATATACAAAGTAAGAACAGTGGAAGGAGTCAAGAGAGAATTTTTCCTTGAAGGCTTAGTCTCTTGTTCTTGGTGCCACCTCGCTAAGGTAGGAAACTGCAGATTGGTATATAAAAGTTGACATTTAAAGTTGTATACATTTTCATTTTTAGAATGTCATTAGTTTTAGGAAATGTTGCAAGTCGTTGAGTTTTGATGGCCAAAACTTTATAAACCAGGTTGGAGGCCAGTTAAACTTAAAATTTATGTTGAAAAATTAAAAGTGATAAGCAGACTCAGCAAATATGATGCAAGGTGATTTGATAAGGCTCATGGTAAATATGCATATATGCCTTTCAGGGAGAGAAATATCAAATGCCTGAATGCACAGACTCATTTTGTGTTCACATTCATTATTGATGAAGCTCCTTCCACCCAATTAAATGTAAGATGATAACTGTGGTACAAAGGGAAAGGAGACATAGTTATATGTATCTATGTAGGGAACAAATTAATGGGATCAACATGTAGAAGAGACTTAAGGGTTAACATCCTGCCAAGTTTATCCTCAGAACATCACATCTCACAGAGCTGTTCTCAAAAGTATTTATGGAATATGGTAGACCCACATTAGGGTTCATAGCACCAGTGTGGTCATCTGATTGTAGGGAACAAAGTGACCTGCTGGTGAACTTCCAGTCTGGATCTTTGAATGTTGGTCAAATTACCTGACTCACAGATTTTGTAAACGGTGTTTCCCATTCGGTACTTTCCTTTTGTAATGGAGAAAAAATCTCGTAATTAAAACCAGTTTTTGAGGGAAATTTGGTAGTTTCATTGCCAGATGTGGATCTTGTGCTAATTTTGGGAGCAACCATTCTCACAGAAAGAGAAAGAGTGAGTAATGAGTAATGAAGTTGTCTTTTGTCCTTAGGTTGCTTGTGCAATATTTGGCAGAGGTCTGTGAGGTCAATTTAGAGGCTGAGGATAATCATGGTTGCACCCCTCTCCATGTTGCTGCTGCCTGTGGACACCTTGGTCTTGTACAGTATCTTGTGCAAAAGAAAAAGTTAGTTGGTTACTGTATTTTTGTCTGTCATACTGGTGTAGCATGTTTTATTACTGTACTTAGGAATGCAAATGTTAGAAATGTAATTAGATTTTCATATTGATTATATATTAATTGATAGATGTTGATATGCTTATATTTTATTTAGATTAAGAATTTTTTTATAGAAAAAATGTTAAACTAGATTATTTTACCCATAGGGAGCATGCAAATGTTCATATGGGTTGGAACTGGGTCATATATGATGGATGCAGACTACTCAAGTCCAATTTCAACTCTTATTTTCTATTTCTAGAACACTGAGTATGGGCTTGGTACTATGTAGTACTATAGAGAGAAATTCCAGAAGCCAGTGTCTGAATTTGGCAGAGTATGTGAAGGGAGGAAGTTGAGAGTTAGTTTGAACTAAAGTTGATATGGTGTAGCAGGAGGATGAGACAGGATGGTGTGAGTTGAAGTGGATTGCTTTAGGTACATTGGAGTGAACATGGCAGTGGATGGACCCATGAGTTAAAGAATGCTGCCCATGTATTGTCCGTTTGTCAAAGAGGGGTGGAAGTAGGGTTAGAAATTCTCCCCTGCTGTATTGCTTTCCAAAAGAGGGAACAGAGGAGGGAGCCAAGAGATAATCTTGTCCTGCTTTGTTGTGTTAGCATCAGGAACAGGTGAAGAAAAGGCCTCATTTGCTTACATTCATTCTGTAGCCATCATGTATAATGAACTGAATCTTGCATTTTCATTGTAGATCCTTAACAGAAGAGTAATTAATAGTTAAGGACTTATACTTGGATCTGAATTTTGTTGCAAATAAACATGGTGATATTCCTTACCGATTCCAGTGTCATGGATAACCTTGGTGTTTTTAGTACGACTAGAATAGGGTAAAATTTTATAACACCTGTTCAAAACTTTTCAAGTAAAACATTAATTTAACACCTCTTTTTATAGTGCAAAACTTTTAACTAATATCTTGTTTTAATATGCAGAGTAAATCGTACCAAAGTAGACAGTGAGGGCAACACAGTACTACACTCAGCAGTCGCAGGAGGAGTGTCAGGTGTATGTTGGGCAATTATCTACCCTGGTGCAGAGCAGCTCCTCACCACTGTTAATTCTGCTGGCCTTACACCTTCACAAGTTGCTCATGCATCCTCCTCCATGTTAGTTCCATGTTCAGATACCCATTTTAGGTTTTATTAATGAATATGATGAATCAGTGCAACAATAGTTGCAAATGTTTAGTGTTGTTGTTAGAGCTTTGAAACTAAAACATATGGAGATGGTATGTTTTTGTGACTGATAACATTTTTGAGTAAGATTGTGCATGTAACTCTTGCCTTAAAGTAAAAAAGTGTTATACATGTTAAAAACAGATCGTTATACTTCTTATTTGTTAATTGCTGATAATGTTTGTTGTCAAGTTTGTCAAAGTTTTTCACATATTTCCCCACAAGCTCTCCAGATTGCCGTAAGTGGCTTGACAAGTGGACACGACAGTACCAGCGAAGTGGAGCAGTGGAATCACCTCGTTGGCCATGGCTTATTCAGTTATTAACTCCAGTTACTATTTTTTATGTTGGGGTTGTAAGTAAATAACTCTTTATGTGCAGTTACTGTTTTTCTCGTTGGAGTTATTAGTGGTTCCCTCTTTATGTGAAAAATTTGCTTTGCATATAGAGTGCACTGACAAAGTTCATACAGACTGAAATGACCTATCCAGCACTAAACAACTTCCCCCCCAACTCAGTCTTAAACACCATCTGTCAAGACACACATTCATCTGAAACCACATTCCCCAGACAGATACAAGTAACACTTTTCCATCTATGCTCTGGACATCACTCATCCCGACATTACTCCAGGCACCAATTCTGTGTTGAGTGTAAGATGTCTGCTACTAAGACTGAATAATCCCTAAAAGGAGGTACAGAATGAAGGACTCTGCAACTGTCTCAAACATCAAAATATTTAAGTGAAAAGGTCTCTAATATTCCTGTAACTGTTGAAAAACATGGTGCTGTAATTCCTACATCATGACAGAGATCTCACCTAAGGCATTTAATGCACTAACCTAATTACTTAGTGTAGAATATGTATGGGAATCTATTCTGTAATCTGAAGCCAGTATGAAAATACCCGTGATTAATAAGATTAGCTGTGGAATTTTTGTTACAAAGACTGTAGTAGAGCCATCTGTAGACAATGAAGTCAGTTCGATGATACATGCTTATGGAATAGATCACAATCTTCCCTTTATCAGAATAGTTGTGGGGTTTGAATGATTGGTTATCTAAGAATACAGTGTGTGTCTTCAGAGAAAGTGGAAAAAAGTTTATGCTACTCTTATTAGCTCAACTTATCCTTTATGTATGGTCAAAGAGCTACTTACTTATTTGGGAACACTAATACAGTACTAGTTACAGTCATGTAAAAGAGAATATAAAATGATAAGTAGAAATAGTGATACTGAGGTAGACATCTTACCGAAGAACAGTACAGATAATGTATTTTCAGTTGATTGGTAAAGTGGATGAACACCTCCCTTAGAGGAAGCTGATATGTTTGATGGAACTTCAGTTTTATAATCTGCCTCAGCTTTTTAAATAATGTTGTTTTGTACTAGATTCTTACGACTTGGGTTTTATCCCCATAGGTGAGAAGGCATTGCTGACTTAAAGCTCAGCATTAACTGTGGATGATACTGGATCTACCACACAGTTATTTATAGTAGTTGTGATTGCTTACTCAAAAGTTTGAAAATTAAATGATTGATTGTTTGTTAGAAGTTTGATAATTCAAATATAGCAAGGTTTGTGTTGAGATCCTCAAAAAGTATTTTGCATGGGTATCTCTGTTTGGAGTAGGAAGTGAAATGGAAGGTAAAGCACAAATAAATGTCCTCTGTTATGTTTCCCACTTTTAAGAGTGATTACATCCCAAGTGAGGAGGGCTGACTCAGTACAGGGTCTTTAACATAATGAAATAACCGACCTTGAACATGCATAGTAGATAATTCCCAAGATTTTTTATCATACAACACATAGGGAAAATCATATGATCTTGGATTTAGAGTTACTGTATGTGAGTGAATCCAACTTGAACATATCTTTTATGCTCTTCAAAGAACATGACCAATAGGCAGTTTGAATAATTTTATCCATACTCAGGTGATTAATGTTGGAAAAGTTTATCCTTACTCGATTAACATTTCAATCCCTTATAATTAAGGTCATTAGTGAGATTTATAATGATAAAGGCTTATTTTGATGAATTGCAGTTGCTGTCAGTACTTGCCATGCCTCACCACCAGTGGATGATAGGAGTGCCAGTGTTCCTTGTAGCCCTTGCGGTCGTGGCTCGACAACAGCACCGTATAAAACATCCAGTTAGGTCAGTATACCAAGAAATCAAGAATTTCTCTGAAGCTAATTTGGACTGCAGTTCCTATACAGTGATAAGGAGTTTAATACAGTTTTTGCCTTTTGAAGTTAATACCAAAATCCCTTTCCTCTAGTTACTACTGCTGTAACCCACCTTGTTGATGTTAGATGAGTGTGTATGTGTAAAGACATGCAACGTTCAACTGCTAGTGCATAGGCTCCTAAAGCTTTAGATGGATGTGTGTATTGTATATAATGTGGTGTAAGGTGCCATAGTTTTCTTATTTTTTTGCCCACAGGATATGATTATCACACAAAGGGCATGTTTAAACCACTGTAAAATTGGGTTGTATTATTTATGAACAATGATGAGATGATTTTTTCAAACAATGATTGATCTACCAAAATTTTGAGTAACAGTGATAAAGATGTACGATTGGAGTTAGTTGAGTGAGGTTGATAAACTAACGAGAAGTGTTGAGGAAGTTTGACCACATGGAGACATTAACCTGAAAAAATTTGTAGAAAAGGATGGGAAGGAAATACACCATAAATTACTTTTCCTAAGAAAGGTAATAGGTGTGTGAAAGTTCATATAGTTCATGAAACTGGAGATTTGCTTTGATGCATCCAGTACATAATGGAAAAAGGTACTTATTTTATCCCCATTTCATTACTATTGCCCTAATTTCATGAGACATTCATGTTTATATTTTTTTGTGGTTGAGGCAGTCTCAGAACATCATAAGATGTACAGGTATGTAAATTTGGTTATACTAGCATATCTCAGTTATGCATTTCCTTTGTTCTTTCATTTAATTTTTTTCTTTTTTCAAATTGTGTACATCCTATCATCTTATGATAATCAAGCTACTGTATTCATTTCTTCTCTTCTCTACGCATTCTTGTTACATAACTGCATCGTTTGCTGTGCTGTATTAATCACTTCATTCACTTATGTTTTCCATGGGTCATATATGAGCTGACAAACTACACACTTGTAATATGTTAAGAGGACTATATTGGACACTGGTCATGCCAAAATGTAAACTGAGACCACGAACTATGTACTGATCACTGTGTAGCAACCAAATGGCCATTACATGCATGCAATACTTTGTCAGAGGTAATTTGTGGTTTTTGTCCGGGTCTATGTTACCTGATAATGGTAGTCTCACCAATATAAGCTCTCTCAGTCTTTGGAAACTAAGAACTTGTTGGCTGCAAAAGATATACACATTTGTTGTGTTCTGCAATTAAAATACAGTACTCTGTTCGTACCTGGATTGTTAGGAAATGCAGGGAAAAAACCAAAAAGGAGCTATTCACACACTGGGTAACTGTAAGCTTCAGTAGGAACTTCAGATGCTCGTGTGGTATTGACTAATGATAAGAATTTTTCTGACTGATTCTTTTTGACTCTATTTATATTTAAGGTGATATCATACAACACTTTAATCATTGCTAAGTTAAAAAGGGACTGATACCAAGTGTAGATGCAACTTGAAAGAAGAGACAGACTGTTGAAATGCCAGATTCGTTGAGAACTAATAGGATTAGGCTTGTTATCTTGCTGAACTTGGTTGGAAAATTAGCATGTTTGTAATTATTCTGTTTATTATACATAAATTAAGGGAGGGCATAAGCATGTTACAAGATTCTCCATTCTATCAATTGTGGTCTTAGGGTAAAAATTTTCATGGGATCTATGTTAGAATAATATGCTGCAGCTAGTTCTTGAACTGCTCCTGTTTAGGGTTTAACATTAACCAGGTTGACTGATGTTTCGTTAAATCATACTGATGTTCACATAAGTTAAACAAGCAATTTTGTGCATCTTGCTGTACTGGATATATTTCTAGACCTTCTTACTTGTGATGTACTGTTAGACCTGATGATAGTCATGCTATATTACCAGTGATGATCATTTCATGTTAAATGATACAAAGAAATATTCTTGTGCATAATGACGACTTAAGATCTGTGGCTTTAGATTAAACACAGAATCAGTGACAGTTGCAGCCCATAAGTGATTTTTGTATTATTCTCCATTCTAGACTCTGGGTACTGGATCTTCTGTTTTTACTTGGAGTGTGCATTTATTTGCTGCTGGTTATGCTGTCAGGTCGGCATATTTAAAACTCAAGTCAGTGACAGAGGTTTTCATTATAGAGATGTGCAGCATGACTGTTTGTTAAATAGCTGTCTTATAATGTATTTTACTTTTTAGTTTGAACAGATACAGGAAACTCTGAGATAATTTTGAGTGGCATTATTATCAGTTTCTGAAAAATTGCTTATTTTCTTTTCTGTGTTGAAGGCCAGTTATGATTAAAAGTCCTCAATGATGCGAGACCTTGAATGAATGTGAGAAATGACTAGAGATAGTGAAGTATGGTGAGAAGGGGATAAATAATCTAAGATTCTGGGAGGAAGTGGAAAACCAGCCTTTTGAAAAGGGGTAGTTGTATCTGTTAGGAAAGACATGAGAGGGTAAAATGTTCCAAAACTTAGCTGTGTAGGAAAAGGAACCGATATCACAGTGGTTTCCCCTCGGTTGTTAGTGGCTTTGTAGTGATTATGGATGCAGTGGATTACTGAGTATTGTTTGGTTTCGCTAATTGTGGGGGCATAATAGTAATCAGTTCTCAGAAGATGGTGCAGCATTTGATAATTACAGTTGCAGTGTTTATCATTACATTTATTGATACTGCACAACATTACTATTCATAACTGTCATTTGATATATAGTTATTCCAGAAATATATGGTATTGCTTGTGAGTATTGCCAGTAATGTAGTAATAGTAAGTGGCTTGATCACTTAGCCAGTACTGCTTAAGTCTGGCAGATGCCAGATAATAAAGCTTTTCCAGTACTGTTTTAGCATGACTTTTGTTTAGTATGGTCGTCTGGACATATCACAGGTCAGTGATTTGTTAGCTTTCATCTCATGATAATAGAACAAGAAACCTATCCTTTGCCAAAAGCTTTATTTTTATTGTCTCATATGAATGATGATTTATGTTCATATTGATAACATGCCAGCATCACCTTTATGTTTTATGGAACTTTCCAGGTGGCCTAATCCCATATACTTAGGAGCATATGGGGGAGGGCTCATTACTACACTGGCTTGCTACATTTTTGGGATTGGAGCTCATCGACATGAACCTGTGATTATCACACTTTTCATGTGGAGTGTGGCATTTTTGCATATTATTATCTTCTGTAAGCTTGTCTCAGGTATGGCTTTTGTATTTTTGTTTGGCAAATGCCTACACTTCCTTTATTGTGAGTTTGAAATCCACAGAATCACGAATATTTTGAAAGGCATTGCCAGAGTATGTCGAGCATTCACCACGTTTAGAGATGAAATTTTGAATGAAAACTGTGATGAATTGTGTGACAGTTATTAATGTTCTTATCACAGCTCCAATATAGCAAACTAATGTATTGTGCAAGGCCATACCATTTGATGAGTTTTCATATTAGCCTCTCTCTGATGATTTTTTTATCTTACATGTCCTTCACACATCTTTATTTTACATATTTTATGCAACCCTGGTTCTGTTAACTAAGTTATCCATCTTGGTTGCTCTTATACTTTACTTACCTTGACCAGGAATGATCAAGGTTTTCTGTCCATACAGCAGAACTGGGACAATTATCCCATCATGGAAAGGTGGAGTGAAAGAGGCTTTGAGGTATTTATACCTAAACATTCAGTGGCATGTGTAGATTAGATCAATTTGAAATGATGGGGTACATGGGGAGAGACTTGCTGTCATTTGGCTGAGCCAGGGGATTTAAAGTGATCTGGAGAAACCATTTGATAGGTGCATAGTGCTTGGCTCTGGATGGTAGGCTATGGTTGTGTAGCATTGCACATGACAGATGTAGAGTGGATGTGAGCAAATGAGTCTATAGTTTCATATGTTCCTGGTGCTTCCTTTGCTAGAATGGAAAACAGAGAAGTGTTAAAAAATTTTCATCACACAAGCATCTGGTGCTTTGTACAAGTATTCTAATTATTGTTCTTGAAAGCTCTCAGCTCCTCTCCAATTTTTCTCCCTTTTGTGACTTTGCTCCCAATACAGTAGTTACTCTTCCACTATCAGACTTATTTTTCTTTAATCCTAAAAAAAGAAACTTGCTTGCAACTTCTAATTCCTCTTGACTTGGACTTATATTGCATAGTAACAGCTCAATTTCTTCAGATTTGTTGATCATTGATATTTTGTTTTTGTGATTGTAGTACTAGAACATAGTTTCACACACTTCTATTTTGGCGTTAAAAAGATGAAATTGATGTTAGCAATGATAAGTGGCTTTATGCCTGTAGTATTTAATATTTAATATCACCTAATCATTTAATGTTTAGCATAATATTTGATAATGTTGCCAGCCAAAAGAATGTATTTTTACTCTAGAATGGCGAAGTTTTACTTTATATATCTGTTCTGTCATCATTGATCATTATGGTGTTGTAATAGGTTATCCTTGCATTAATGTCTAAAGATAGTAATACTTTTATGAATTTGTTTCCAGGTGATCCTGGGGTTGTCAGAGCAGAGGGTCCCCTTCGGGAAGTATTACGAGGTGTAGGTGAGGGTGTAGTACGAGGATATTGTTCTGAGTGTCAGTTAGCTTCACCTCCACTCTCACATCATTGTCGACTATGTGTCACCTGCCACCATCAGACAGACCACCACTGCCTCTTCCTCAATACATGTGTGGCAGCAAATAATCACTGGCATTTTGTTGTATTTATCATGTCAAACATAGTGCTTATAATTGGATTTTTACATGCAGCCTACAGAGCCACGACACCACAGGTTACTCAAGGAGAATGGATTGATCACTTATTCACACATCTTTGGTATATAATGGATGAAAACATGTGGGCCTTCCTTATGATTGTGTGCAACGGAGGTTCCTTGATATGGGCTTTCCATCTTTTGAAGTAAGTAGCTGATATTCTTTTTGATTGTACCTAAGAAACACCTTGTTTTTCATATAGGCATTTAGATATCATGTTATTTTAAATTGAAGTTAAAGTTTGACTAGTAAATACTGATTTCTTTAATGATGTTGACTTGTCTGCCTTTTCAACTCTCCCAGCTTGATTCTCTTTCTTTCTGCATTTATGTTCATTCCCTTTGTCTTATGTTGATATTACTATAGATTCAACAACCCTCTGCATCATATTTAATTGTGTGACCACTGGCAACTTGATTGTGGGCCTTTATGATATCTGATCCTTTCTCAGAACTAGATTTTGTAACTGTATCGTATGTCTTTTATGGCAACTATGACCCCCACTTTAAAACCTCTTTAAGATTTTCTTTATCTTTCTTTTCCTTCTTCTGTTACTCAGAGTCTTCTAATATTTAGGACTACTGTATGCAACTGGGTCTGTTATAGAAAAACACATCAAAGGTATATTTTAGAGAGGAAGGTTACATGCAAATGGATAGATTGAATATTTTACAAAAGGAAAAGTAGAGAAAGTTGCTGTATGTGTGTTGATTCCTATTATAATGTCACTGGTATTCCTTAGCTGTAATTGGATCTGGTCACTCCAGTCACACACTGGAGGATATAAGCTTACCCTGTAGGCATCTGTGTGAATTTGTATATTAGTTGTTTGAAAAATGTTGCCTGCAAAACATGCTTAGCTTGAAGAAATGTAGAAAAGTCTAAGATAATGATATTCTAATATTTATAGTACACACACAGCAATCTATGGACAGGATTTTGCATGTGAAAATGGTAAGAGTGGATATCTTGGTGTCTGTTGATGAGTTAATCTTTGTGTGTAAAGTGAAAGAGTAAGAAGCACTTTTAGACTTAAAGTGTTATTCATGTTTCATTTTCACACACTGGACATGATTCTGTTAGGTGGGTGTGAGTGATACTGTGAAACTTGTGTGTACCTGATCCACACCATTGAATCTGGAATGGATCATAGCAATAGATAGAGGTAGATCTTTAAGTTTAATAAAGTATTCTCAATTTCATAGATTTTTCAAAGCATGTCTAGATTAGGTAAGAAAGAGTTTCCTTAAGTTTATGTGTATGTTTTATATAACCAGATATAAGTGCATATCTATTCATTTCTGTTGCAGCGATCAGTTTCAAGTCATAGGATCTCAACAGACAACATTGTGTCGCCTGAAGTTAGGAAATCCCTTGACGAAACCAACTCGAAAAGAAAAAATCAAGAACTTTTGGAGTTTTATGGTTCGTGGCAGAGTTCCGCTGAGCAACCAGACACACTACTTTAATCACGTGTAGTTAGGTACTGTAATTGATGCTACTGTAAATATGTAGTTAGATGCAGATTTATGGCAGATGATGTGCAAACAAAGAAATAGGATCTGAATATTATGTAAATTTTTATGCATTTGATGTGTAATATTTTTATAGATGGTCTGGGCTTATATTTTTATTCCAATTTTCACAGTATCATGCTTCATTATATAATTATAACCAGAAAGATTTATGTCAAATCTTGCTACACAACTTCAAAGAAAAGTGATGCATAGTTTACATGTCCTTACACTTTTATGATAGAATTTGGACATGGCAATTGGTTTGGGTTAGATAAGAGAAAACTATATATATGAGGTTCCTGAATGTATACAAGAAATAGAATGAATATTAGTGTAATCCATTCCAACCACCATGGAATGTGGCATAGCCAGTCACACACAATCTGATTTATACCAATCTGGAAATTTTAGTGTTTATTAGGATACTTAGGTTATTTAAACAGGAAAACCACACACGAAGCTAAAAGTTAAAAGTCGTTTAGCATGGTTCCAATGACATCCTCATACATGAAAAGGATTTGCTTTATTTGGAAATTAATCATATGATAAACAAGCTGACTCAGACTATTATGTTACATTGCCAGTTTTATCAGGTCTCTGTTATTAATTCCAGGGTCTGTGAGTTGGAAGTGAAAATTCCTGTCCTTAGATTGCGGTGTGTGTACTGTAATTTTCAGGTGAAATGACAGGTGAGCATTATCTGTATAGTAGACAAAATATTTCTCTTCAGTATTGACCAATAACATTGTAGATGGCTGTGCTATTGTAGAAAAGGGGCTATCCAGATTTAGCAAGAGGAGTTAAAGGGTTGGATGATATGTTGGCACAAAGATGAAAATCAGAAATTTTGGGGACAAGGAAATTATTTTTGAAAAAAGTTTGTCTTATTTTTAGTAGCTAGTTGCAATGAATGATGAGACTAATAATAAATTTTATAATAAACTCACTGTGTATTCCTCATATAATATTCCAAACCATTCCAAAACTACCAAGATTTGAGAAATTGCAAATTTTCTGATTATTCAGCATATCATCTCATTTGTTTTACTTCAAATAACTAATGAAAGTAACTCTGATGAGAGATCCTGGCTTTCATCGTCTTTTTCAAGTAATGAATCAATTGTCCAAACCTTTCACACTTGTCAGATTTGTCTTAAGGTGATGAGGTATGATTTCTTATAATTCACTTTTCATTGGAAAGAGTAATGTTTTAGAATCTTCACTCGTACCTAATTGCCTTTCCTGCTTTGGTAACGTAGCATTAGGAACAAATGAACAGCAGTATTACAGATAGTTTACAGTTGCATTTAAAAATGAAAGAGAGAAAATTGTGTATGATATAATTTGTCATCATTCTTTGTTTGAACATTCTATGTGCCCTCTCTTGCTACTCATTAGGGTACTCGTGCAGAATCTCCCTCATATACCAGTAGCTTTACACATCTCAGCGGATTCCCAAGTTGAATCACTTCTTTTGCCCATATACTTCCTCAATTTATCCCTGCACCTTGCCATTAGCCTTCCATCACATATGTTTTTAGTAGCCTTACTGTATCTATCTGTTTATCCCTATCTCTAATGCTTGTTCCCCTCATATTGTTTTATTTTAGTCCTTATTTGCATCCATTCATACCATAGATAATTTCCTTCATTGCTACCTTTATCTCTCATACACAATCTTCACAGTACTGTATCTCTTCATTTTCTCCTTCCTCCACTCGGGTCAAGTGAGGATGGGTCATGTAAAGACAAGGGCAGATGCAAGCAAAGGGTTACCAGACTTCAACATTTTTTCTATTCCTTTCTCTCTGAATTTATCAGTTGCTTGCAGAGTGTAAACAGGTTTAATAATGCAGGTTTTCATTTTTATATAATGCAGCAGCATAGATTGCACTACCTTAGATAAACGTCTCAAAATCTGATGGCTTACAGTTTCTGTATTTATTCCTCTAAATTTTAGAGTGCACACATCTTCTGGACCAAAGCTATTGTCCCAGAGTACCTTAAAAGCAGGTAAACACAGATGCAGACAGTTACTGTCAGGGGGTTACCATCTCCATCTACCCAGCACATTTCAGATGATGGTGCTTGTTCAAAACAAGCAGAAACCATCGATAACTATATAAAGAAAAAAGATATAAGTTTGTTTTCCTACAGTTAAAGTGTTTTCTTGTGGTTATATGTACTTGGAAAGAAATTGTAGAGATCATAGAGAAATGGCAATACAAAACTCATCCCCTCGAGACCACAGTTCCACACTGTCTTCCCAGGTCGATCAAAAAGGGAGCAAGAGGGAATGAACCTGCTTATGAGTACATACAACTCATTTACATTACACAGTTAAGTAATTCTGGGTTTAACTGGAACTGTTTTAAACCATAAATCAAGAATAGGATGGATATATTGGAAATGAAATGCATGAAGACAAGATCATGCAATGCAAACAGATTCAACACATCACAAGACCCCTTGTGCCTAAGATGCAATTTACATATTGAAGACATAGGATACTTACTCCTCAACTGTCCTTCACTCATTTCACACAGACATATGCATAACAACATAACTACATTCCTTGACCTGTGGTTTTACCTAGCGGTTGTGGCTGGCATCCTGAGCACTGTGGGAGCCCCATAGAAGATGAAAGGACTCCTGGGAAAGGAAGGTAAGGTAAGGTTGGGTTGATCATGTAAGGAATGTCTGTGTGAGAAGTGTGGCACTGAACAAGATCTGGGTGAGCAGGGTGCAAGTGTGCATGGGTTAGAACGTATTGGATGTATGTTGCACATGGTAGAGGTGGGGGATGTGCTGTTTAGTGAGCTGAACTAGGCATGTGAAGCAGTCAAGATGAACCATGAAATAGTCTTTAGGGCATGGATGTTGGTAAAACACACTGGTTTCAGTATATTATACAGGAAAACTAGAAAGTTTATGCATGCAAAAGAGGCCACTGTTGTTTGTTTGTTCCTGATGCTACCTGGGTAAGGCAAGAGAAGCAAGTAGGTGTAATAACTTTGATCCATTTCCCGGTTTTACTTTTGTTATTTTGTTTCATTACTTTTCTAAGAAAAGTTTGTAGTTTGTTAAGTTCCTTAGCAAAGTTGAGAAAAAGTGTCCACCTTCTTACCCAGTAATGCTGTAGTTTTGTACAGTATATGTTATTTTAGTGAACTGTAAGTTGTGTTTGTGTACTTATACCTGGCAGAGATCCTTGTTGACCTTTGTACATACAATTGTTGTTGATTGAATGTCCCAGTTTATCATCACTCATAGACTTTAATTACCTGTGATGTCAGTCTGACTAGTGTGTACTTCTTTCATATTACCGTAGATCCTCCCTATTTTATAAGTGCTAAACATGCCAGTTTAAGTATCATGCCAGTTTTAGTATATTTGTTATACCATTTTGTTGTGTGCTTTGTCTCATCATTATCAGTTTTGGTTTTGTCAGGTTTTCCCTTTTTTTTCTATAAATAGCAGTAATTCCATCAGGTTATACCTCAACAATCTGGCAACTGTGGGACCAGGCCATTGCTGGACCACAGAAAATGCCAGAAAACAGAAATTTACACATGAATCATGCACACTTGATGATCCGATCTCATAGTACTCCCAGAAAGTCTTTACAGAAGTTCCTTTATCTAATTTTTTGAGTAACTCCACCTTTTCAAGCATAGATAATGGTTTATGCTTATGCTTGTTAGCACTAGCACCATCTTCTGCACCTCTTGGTCTCTTGGATGACATTCTGAAGGGCTAAAATACAGCTGAATATAAGAAATTAACAGGACTGTTAAGTAGCTCAGCTTCATTGTAAACAGATTTTGGCACCTTAGTGCTGCTAACAGTGCCACTTTGGTGTCAAATCCACAAACTAATAATTAATGGCAGTAGATTCAAAATGTGCCAGACTATGAGAGTTGCCAAACCACAGAGTGCCATATTAGAGAGGTACTACCTGTAGTTAGCTTGAGTATTTAAATTATTGTTGAATGTATTTAATGATAGGATGGTAGATATTGGATGTTTGAATTGAGGGGATATGCAAAGTGAGAGCCATGGAAATTGGTTTAGTGAAGGGGGAAGAAGTGGCAAAAAATTTACATGAGATGAAATGTGGCATGGTGGCAAAAGTGGATGATATTGCAGTTGAATTTCTTAAGAGAGTGGGTGATTTGTGTCATTGATTAGTTAGTTAGGATTTTCATTTTATGAATGGACAGTTGTGAGGTGCCTGAGTATTTGGCAGAATGCATATATAGTGCCACTGTATGAAGGCAAGGGGGACAAAGGTGAGTGCTTAAACTACAGAGGGATAAGTTTGTTGAGTGTAGTTGCTAAATTTTACAAGATAGTGATAATTGCGAGTGATGGCATTTACAGACCATCAGACTGGGGAGGAACAGTGTGGTTTCTTCTGATATGTCCTAACCATTTTAGCACACCCTCTTTGGCTCTTTCAACCACACTTCATATTTCCATACCTTTCTCTTATACTTTGAAACTTTATGTGTGTTTTTGCAGTTTAGAAAATATGTGTGACTACAGTTCAAGGATAGGTATCTTATGGTGAAATAAAATCACTTCAGGAGTATATTTCTACTACTATAATATGTAGAAATTTTGGAGATGTTTCAGCACAGTCTTAAAAGATGCAGGAGTGATGCTTGACTGTGAAATGAGTTGCTAGTGGACATGGTTATATGAATTATTTTACTTAGTCTGACAAATTGATTAATTATTATTAATATATTTTATCTTACATGATAAAGCTTGTCATGATCAGTGTGATTCACTGATTATTTTTTTATTACAGCAACATTATAATTAATTACTTTTTTTTCAAGTTACTGTTCCAGTAGGACTAAATCTACTTCCTTTTGTTATCAACAGAGACAGACACAAAATTTGGAGGAGTGTCAGCTTTTACTAAAGATTCAACTGTTGTTTCTGGTCTCAAAAATAAGAAGAGATACCCTGGCTTCTCAGCAAGAACATCATGGCCTTATCAATAAGATGTTTGTGTATATGTAAATCTTTAGTGAGATGTACATTTTGTAATGATTGTGTTGAGTGTATTCCATTTGAGTTGTATTACACTTTGATGGACAGTAATATGTTTATGATAATATATTATAGATAACACTCACATTAAAAGGGAAAAACAGAAAAGCTTGTTTCTGGTCCATTAAGCCACAGATTTATAGGATTCTGTAGATATTTTTAACCATAGGAAGCATGAATTAGATATTATGTAATTATAAGGATATTAATAGTAATATTGTTAATGATTAATAATTATAATAACAATAATGATGATAATATAGTGTATCATCCCAACCCCTGATTAAATGGTGATTAGTAGGGTTGGGATTGCTAGTCTTCAGAGGAAAATTTTTATCTTCTCAAACCTGGGCTCATTTCTTATGAGCCCAGACTATTTGATATGCAAGGAGGTAGTTTTGAGATGCATTCTAGGTGTGGGGAGGAAAATTGTAAATCATCAGTTGCGCTGCTTGAGCTAAATGTCCACAGCCCAAAAACGTGCCTTTTTCTGCAACCCAGGAAAAACCTAGGAAGTGGTAGATTCTCAAAATCTTTAGGCTCTGGAAGATGAAGCATCCAGAATTTCTTTGTGTGAGAAGATGGACTGTAATAGTAATGATAATGACAGTAATAATAGTGATATACATATTTTTTTCTAACTGTTTGTTGTTTCCTGCATTAGTGAGACATTGCTAAGAACAAATGAAGAAATGGTTGCTCACATTCATTCTGTAGTTGTGTTTAATGTGGAAACTGCAGCCACTGTCCACAACCAAATGCCTTAAACTTCTCCATGGTTTCCCCAGACTGCTTCATATGCCTGGATTCAGTCCACTGACAGCATGTCACTCCTTGTATACCACATCACTCCAATTACTCTGTCCTGTGCACTCCTTATGCCTTCCTGCATGAACAGGCCCCAAGCTTAAAAAAACCTTTCCCAATCCATCCTTCCATCTCCAGTTCTGTCTACTTCTCCTTGTCCCCTTCACTTATGATACAAACATCCTCTTTGTCATCCTCTCCTTACTCATTCTCTCCATATCAAACCATTTCAGCACACCTTCTTCAGAGTTCTCAACCATGCTATTCTTATAACACACATCTCTCTTACCCTATCATTTCATACTCGATTAACCCTCCTCACTCCATATATCGTCCTCAGACATTTCATTTCCAAAATATTCACCCTCCTCTTTACATTCTGATCTATAGCCCATGTTTTGTATCCATACAACACCATTGGGATTCCCAAACCTTCAAACATGCCCATTTTTGCCCTCTCAGATAGTGACCTCTCTATCCATACATTCCTCAGTGCTCTCAGGACATTTGTCCTTCACCCATGCTATGACTTACTTCAGTTCCCATTGTTCCATTTGCTGCCTTGTCCACTCCCAGGTATCTTAAAATTTTCACTTTCCTTCAGGTTTTCTCCATTGAAGCTCACACCCCAATTAACTAGTCCCTCTCCATTGCAAAACCTAATAATCTTGCTTTTATTTACATCTACTGTCAACTTTCTCCTTTCACACAGTCTCTCATGCTCAGATACCAAAATCTGCTGTTTCTCATTCGAATCTGCCACCAGTGCTTCATCATCAGCAAACAGTATCTGACTTACCCCCTGCCAGACTGCAGACATACCCCTCTCCATAAAACCTTCACATTCACTACCCTAACACTCCATCCATAAACAGATTGAACAGCCATGGTGACATTACTAACCTACTCTTCAGACCCATCTTCATCTAAACCCCTCATCCTCCTCTTTACCTGCTAGTACAATGCCTTACACCCCTGATAAAAAGTCCTCCATGCTTTTAATAGCTTTCCTGCCACACCATATATTCACAACACTTTGAGGAAGGTAAATGGTATTCCCAATCACTACTCTTTTTTCAGCACACAAATCCACGAGCTCTTCACCATTTATATTTATAACACTGAATACCCCATGTGCTATGCAGTCTGTTGGGGATAAGAGAGCTTGGGAAGTGAGTCAGTTATTATTTGCCAGTAATACAACACTAGTGGCTGATTCAAGTGAGAAACTGCAGATGTTGGTGATTGAGTTTGAAAGAGAGTGTGAAAGAGAAAGTTGAGAGTAAATGCAAATAAAAGCAAGGTTATTAGGTTCAGCAAGGTTGAGGGACAAGTTAGCTGGGATGTAAGTTTGATTGGAGAAAAATTGGAGGGTATGAAGTGTCTTAGATATCTGGGAGTGGACTTGGCAGTGAGTGGAACCATGGAAGTGGAAGAGAATCATAGGGTAGGGGAGAAGGCAAAGGTTCTGGGAGTGATAAAGTATGTATGGAAAGAAAAAAATATTAGCTCAGAGAGCAAAAATGGGCATGTTTGAAGGAATAGTAGTTCCAACAATATTATATGGTTGTAAGGCATGTGTTACTGATATGTTTGCATGGAGTAGGGTGTATGTGCTGGAAATGAAATGCTTGAGGGCAATATGTGGTGTGAGGTGGTTTGATCGAGTAAATAATGAAAGAGTAACAGAGACGTGTGAAAATGAAAAGAGTGTAGTTGAGAGAGCAGAAGAGGGTGTGTTGAAATGGTTTGGACACATGAAACAAATGAGTGAGGAAAGGTTGACAGAGGATATATGTGTCAGAAGTGGAGGGACCAAGTAGAACTGAGAGACCAAAGTGGAGACAGAAGGATGAAAAAGATTTTGAGTAATTGGGGCCTGAACATGCATGAGGGTGAAATGTGTGTACGGAATAGAGTATATTGGTACGATGAGCTATACTGGGGTCAATGTGCTGTCAATGGACTGAACCAGGGCGTGTGAAACATCCGGGGTAAACCTTGGAAAGGTGTGTGGGGCCTAGATGTGGATAGGAAGCTGTGGTTTTGGTGCATTACACATGACAACTAGAGACTTAGTGCAAGAGAATGTCACCTTTCTTCGTCTGTTTCCTGGCAATACCTTATTGACGCTGGGGGGTGATGATGCTGTTTCCTGTGGGGCAGGATGGTGCAGGGAATGGATGAAGGCAAGCAAGTATGAATATGTACATGTGTGTATGTGTATGTATGTATATATATGATGTATATGTACATGTGTGTGCATATATATATATATATATATATATATATATATTTTTTTTTTTTCATACATATTCGCCTTTTCCCGCGTTAGCG
>JAYMFT010384221.1:0-35723 GCA_038088735.1 Panulirus argus
AACGCGGAAAATAGAGAATATATATAAAAAAAAATATATATATATATATATATATATATATATATATATATATATACAGGGATTATAACCATTTTACTGATCAACCCCTGGGGGTGGATGAACAACTGGGTTGATCGTCGACCGACTGCAGCAACCGGGATTCGAACCTGTTCGCTCAACCCTAGGCGGCCCGTGAATGCTACACCGCGGAGATCCATAAAGTGCTACAACCGGTTAGATTATAGAAGGGTTGCATGCACAGAGAGAGTGGTCTTCGAAACACCTTTAACACCAGAAGCAGATGTTCAGGATTTCTGAATGGTAATTAGATGTCAACGTTGACGGTCTCGCACTTAATGGGCCCAGAGACCATCTCACCAACTACTAACTAGTGCAAGTCTTGTTCCGTTCCAGTGTTTATAAAATTTCCATACTTTTTCCAACCTGTTCCTGCGTATGCAGATCAATGTCAAAACGTGTGGCGTCAAGAAAAGATTAACCCAGACTTCTCTTGGGGTCACGTGAATTATCGGGTCGCGTGATGTACACAAAGCAGTGTTGCCACGTCTGCAGTGAGTCACCGTGCCGTAATTACAGTACCAAAAACAGTGGTGATTATGACGTTTACTTGAATAGTGAGAGAGAATGAGAAGTGGAGAGAAGGAGGGTTTGTGAGAGACAAGAAGGAGAGGAATGACGAGATGAAAAGTGATAGAAATTGATGCTTTCAACTCGTTTCGCCCCCCTTCTATCCCTCAGCGTCCTGGTGAGTTGAGTGGTCGTGTGTAAGAATGAATCAGTTGACGAGTTGAGGGCATCAGCTTCCACCACATCCAGTTCGTTACTCCATCAACCTTTATCAGTATCACCAAAATCTCTGAAACACGTTATCATCACGTCAATTTTGGGGGCTCTTTGTCGGTAATCGTCCATTTTGTTTTTATCTTTACGTATATAGGAGATCTGGGATATACCTTCTTTCTAAATTGCCATTGTCTCTATAGAAACATAACCCTTAATGCGCTTTCGGTCACTCGTTTTCTTCTGTGTACGGTATGAACAGTACCAGCCTTTGTAGGCTTAGTGGGACTGTCAGGGATGGCCATGTCCCCGGACATGGCCACCCTTTGTAGGCTGATTAGGCCTACTGCAGAGGGCCTTGTTCCCAGAAATGGCCATCCCTGGTAGGCTGATTAGCCCAGCTGATGAGGGCCGTGTCTCCCGGACATAAACATCCACCCCAGGGGTAACTCGAGAGCCGAGTTATACGCCGCCGGCTGGCCGCACCAGTCACAGCTGCGGTCGTTTCCCTTGTCGATGGCGGTACCCATTTATATCTACCAATCAAAGGGAGGATGAACAGCTGGGAGGGCTGCGTGCCATCGCCTGCTTGTACCGGGGAATCGAACCGGGTGCCTATGAATTAGAAGTCAGCAACGTTAACCAATTTACCATCCTCTTATTTAGTCGACTTCCCGTCTTCAGCAAGGTAAGAATACCTCACCGAGCCAACCTGGTTTGAGGTCTCTGCATCAATCCTTGTCTTTCTGTCCACAGGTCTTCAATCAGTCTCTCCCACTTATGCATAATCTCCGCACACCAAACTCCGGAGAGCAATTTCCTCCTTTTTGTCAAGATGGCCTCAAGGAGCCACTCTTCAACTCTTCTCGCAACCCACTTAACAAAAATCGAACTCCCATCTTCTGGTTTCGCTCTTTGGCTGTTTCTTCCACTTTTCCATCAGCGTTTCCAACTCCAGCCTGTTGGGGAGGGGGCGATATTTTACCTTATTGTCTGGGGAAAGTGTATCACACCCCACTCTGAAATGTTTCTTATTTCTGATAAATCAGTGCTGATAAATCTACGAGATAAAAAAAAAAATCCGTACTTGGAGATTTAATGAGACAAGAATCTTTCTGTACGTATAGTTTCCCTTAACTCATCGGTAAAGTGTATAGAAACAGCATCTCTTTTCACTCTGTTTCCTGCACAAGTTTCCGCCTTCCCCCATATCATGAAGGCAGATGACATTACCTCATTTCCCTCCTCCCGCTTCAACACCCACATCTTTGTTCTCACGGAGGACCCGTTAAACTTTCACGCCCCCAATGCGGTCAGTGATGCATAAGACTGGTTCCAGAGTGCCACGAGCGAACCCCGGATTAGACCTTCGACCTTTGACCTCGTACAGGTCACAACTGCTCCCTAGAAACTGATAATATCCCTACACCACAGGCTTTGTTTACACTCATGGTTCCATCTGCATCAACTGCCAGTCTCTGCGGCCTCCCTCCTCCTTATGACCTCTCGACCTCCATCATCGTAAAACCAATGACCTCCACAGTTCTCCATATGGTCACATCTTCCTCGTTAACCAATTCAATATCAGCCTTACGATCCATCCCACAATTCAGCTGCACGCACTAGCCCTTCCGCCAACTCTCTCACCCTCTTAAGTCTTACGCTCCCTCCTTTCTCCCAAGACTCCCTCCCCCTTCTCCACACCCTCCTCCCTAAGGGTCACGACCAGCCCCCGCAGCATAGGTCAGGAGTTATTCACAGTAAAATAACTGCCCTATGAACCGGATGCTAAGCCTCGTAATGTCATCCAGTTACTCCTTAGCAATCCTTGCGATCAACATCATCACCAGCGAACCCCACAAGAACAGCGTCCCTATCCCTTCACCCACGCCAGGTCGTGAACCACACAAAAGGCAGGACTCCCAGGTCAGAGGGAGGCTGGGAAGGCCCACAGGGTACGTGGGAGGGAGAAACACCACAGAGCGTAGTGCTGACAGTGGGTGAGAGACCATGACTCTAGCCTGATGCTCCCAAGCCATACATAGCTCCCGCTTCCTGGTAAGCTGCAAAGATTGGTAGATATGTAGATAGCTACGTAGCAAGACAGACAGACAAACAGATAGAAAAGAGATAGATAGATACACAGACGAACAGAAAGGAAGGTTCTGCGTAGGATAATAAAGAGGGAAGGCCAACCCCCTGCAAGCACTCTGGGTAACAGGGTCTAAGGAACGACTGTACCCACAGCTCTCTCAGCGCTCCTGCCACAGGCCATGCCCCCAGGCCGACAGGTCAAGAGGCTGAGTCATTATACTCGAGTTTTTATTATAATCAAGAGGGTGAGTTACTGTACCCAAGCAGCTGTCTTTTACTCATGGGGTGGAGTATACACAAGGAGTTGTCATAATGATCAAGAGGTTGAGTCACTATACTCATTGAATCGACATTATATGTATGGGTCTGAGTCATCATATTCAAGGATTTGTCTTTGTAATCAAGGCATTTAGTCACTCTTCCCAGGGAGTTGTCATTACATTAATGGAGTTGAATCATTATTCTCAATGAGTTTTCATTATATCCAAGGAACTGTTATTGTGCTTTGATAAGAGGTTCAGTCATTGGAATCAGTGGTTGTCATGGTACGGGAAGGCGTAAATGGACTGAAGAGCTGTCATGAAACTCAAAGGGGTTTGATCACATCACTTGAAGGCATTCATTATAATCAAGGGATTCAGTCACAATGCTCAAGGAAGGAAATGTCAATACAATCAAAGGCTTGAGTCATTGTACTCAGGGGTTTGTTATCTTATCAGAGGGTTGAGGCATTATACTCAATGAAATAATCATTGTAATCAAGGGGATGATTCATTATACTCAAACGATCGAGTGTTGTCTTTAAAGGATTGTTACTATAATCCTGGGGCTGAGCCATTGTACTCAAGGAACTATCATTATGATCAAATTGCGCTATTATACTCGAATAGTTGAGTCCTCGTCTACAAGGAATTGTCTGTATACTAAAGGGATGAAGTCAATGTACTCAGGGATATGTCATCACAATCAAAAGGTTGTTGTGATACTCGAAAGGTTGTCATCATACGAAAAAAAAAATCAAATAATCGTACTCAAAGAATTATCATTATACCTCGAAGATGAACTCATTATACTCAAGGTTAAATCCTCGCCCACAACGGATTCAGGCACCATGCACAAGGGGTTAATTCATCATACTTAACGAGTGAGCTCATTGTACTACATTGGGCCTAAACTACCATACTTGTAGCTAAGATCAGTAGTAAAATCAAGCACTTAAGTCACTGTGGCCATAGAGACGAATTATCATACTCAAGGGGTTAACTTGTCATACTGAGGGTGTTTAACATGCGCTCAAAGGGGGTTAACTCCTCATATATAAGGGGTTGTAACTCGTTACATTCATGGAGGTTAACGAGTCGTACACGAAGGATTAGCCCGTCATACCAATGAGATTAATTCGTATCCAAAAGATTAACTGATCGTACTCAGTGGGTTAACTCGTCATATTCAAGGGGTTAAATAGTCACGCTCAAAGGATTAACTCGTCGTTCTCAAGGGATTAACTTGTCGTTCTCAAAGGGTTAACCTATACTGAAGGGGTTAAATCGCCCTCAAAGGGTTACCTCGTCGTTCTCAGGGGGTCAAGTCACCAAGTTCAGCTGCCGAAGCCAACGAGCGAAGTGTGTCAACGTCCTCGAGGCAGTGAGTCATTCTTACCAGCGGACTCATGTCCCATCGACCCGGGGTTAGTACGTAACATGACAACAAACTGCTAAGCTAGCCTCAGTGGTCCCAGGAACTGTGGTGGTGAAAGTGGTGTGAGTGTGGTGGGAAGAGTGGTGAGAGTGTGGTGGCGTTGAGAGTGGCGTGAGTGTGGTAGTAAGAACGGAGTGAGTGTGGTGGTAGGGTGTGAGGGTGGTAGTGAGAGCGGTGTGAGTGCGGTTGTGGGAGTGGTGTGAGCGTGGTGTTGAGACTTGTGTGAGTGTATTGGTGAGAGCGGTGTGAGTGTGGTGGTGAGAGAGTATTGTGAGAGTGGAGGTAACAGCTGTATGAGTGTGGTGGTGAGAGTGGTGTGAGTGTGATGGCGAGAGCGGCGTGAGTGTAGTGGTGATAACGGTGTGAGTGTAGTGGTGATAACGGTGTGAGTGTGGTGGTCAGTGCGGTGTGAAAAATGTGTAAGATGGAGCTGTGTACCGATGGCTTTGATAGTTCCCCCGTGCCTCAGTCGAGAACTCATTCAGGTTGACTGATAGATAGATAGATGATAGATAATTTGACCGATAGATCGATAGATACATAAACACACGGTAGAGAGAGAGAGAGAGAGAGAGAGAGAGATAGAGATAGAGAGAGAGAGAGAGAGAGAGAGAGGAGGGTGCTAAACATGCTGGAGTGGGAGGTCTCAACTAATGGTCAAATTCGTGTGGTGGCGCTGCAGACTTAGTGCCTCTAACCCCTCCAGACCCCTCGCTCCAGGACACTCCCTGGAACGCAACCCGGCCACCAAGCCATCACGTTTTCCCCCGGGGTCTGGGACGGGATGCTGTTACACCAGGTCACAGAGATGAGCCTTCAGACTGTCTCCGGTGACCTAGTGACCCCACTTTCACAAGTCACATAAGGTCAGGAATCGTTCTAAACTAAGAAACAAGTCGACTGGAATTTGTGACTACTTACGATGGAACGCCTCACCTCACTACATCCCCTCACCATTTCCTTCAGTTTCGAATTTGCATGGACGGCTGCTCCTCCTATACTCCATGAAATATCTAAAAACGAGGAGAAAATTCAAATCGTATCTTTGTCTCTGGAAGCTTAGCCGAGTCTCCTGGAAATCTCCTTCTAACTCCTGAGAAGGTTTTTGCCCTCTAAGAACTTCAGACCAGCGTGGTCTTTTGGGCAGTGAGGGCCACCATAAATATACACACAGATGTATGTAGTGGAAAGAGGGGAGGCTGTGAAGCCGATCCCGTATCTCAGCAAACAGTCCTCTGGTCCATTCAAGTCGGCGGAGGCTGTCGCATTATTCTAGCCTTGGGACTGAGGGTTATGTAAACTAGAATGGAAAATACTGGAACATACAGACCTAGCGACCAAATTTTCGTCCCAGTGAGATCAGAATCAACACTGAACCTTATTACTATTCTAAGGACATGCAGACTACATACACTACAGATATATTTTGTGGATTGTCCAGTAATTATTCTTCTTTGCGCAACGGTGACTAGACTCTCCCGATGGGGGAAATAAATAACCCTGAAACACAAGGCTGGTATTGTGTATTTATCTAGAGCGGTGTTGCATGCAACACTTGCCTCGCCTGCAGTGCAGTATACTTACTGAGAGTGAAATAAGAAAGGGTGGGAATAATGTTTGTAAAACATAGAATGCATCAGTATTGATGTCCATGGTTAAAGGTGGAATTTTCTTCCAGTTGTGAGCCAAATTAAGCTGAAGGTTAAACCTTACTATAAGAGGCATAACTCAAAGCAACTGCAAACTAGAGTTACGAGTCTTGTGCCATTCAGTTCCTTAGATAGTGGGCATTACCTGCATCATATTGCAGCAGTATATGATTAAGACTCGTGAAGCAAGTTATGACCACTGCACTGCTGGTTAGTGTGACTCCCGACGATGCCCGGACGACGGACGACGACGGACAAAGCCTGAAGGAGAGAGAGAGAGAGAGAGAGAGAGAGAGAGAGAGAGAGAGAGAGAGAGAGAGAGAGAATATCGAACACACATTGGCGTCCACCAGGGCATGAAGTTAAACATATTTCTAAAAAAACATATCCGATGGCTCTACTGGGACGCACAACGTACAGAATTCATAATCCTCATATTATACGAAATTAGATCTTATGTTTGAATATCATTTCGTAAAAACCTGACGTTACTTTTATGGAATTTTACCTCTTAGACTATTCTTGTAGTGCGACCTTACACAACGCCTTAATCTTAGTTGGATCTGTCATGAACAAATGTCATACGCTCAGTGTGCTATATGAGTATTCGCGCTGTGATTGTGTGACTGATAACATTACGGTGACGGTTCTGGACGGCGCCTGCTGCTGCTGCTGCTGCTGGAGAAGGCTCTGTCAACTCTACGTGAGTCGCAAATTCACCCTACTAAAACAGTTTGATGATATTCGTCGTGATTATCCGCAAGCGTCCGTCACCACATAGGCTCTGCATCGGACAGGAAGGTAAACGGGTGGTGGGGAGTGAGTAAAGGGGAGGGTTAAAATAAGGGAGGGAGTAGAGACAAAATTCTCCCCACCAGTTAAGGCGAAGGAAGAGGATGACAAGGGAAGATGTGCAAAACGTTCTCCTTCCTTCGTGTCTTAATAAGGGAGGGAAGAATGGGTACGATGGCTGGAAAGACTAATGGCAGGTGGCACCAAATCCCCTTCCCTAATTATGCAAAACAGGAGGGAGAAAAGAAATGGCGGAAAAAGGGAAATATGGATGGATGGGACAAACAAGGAGATAATGGCCATGGCCGAGTAGCAAAATGTTCTTCAACTTCCCCCAATATCCCCCATCCGTATGGGGGGCCACGGGGCCGTGATGAGACCATTTACCACCCATTCATGGCCAGCCTCCGCTGTGATAGAGCACCCATTATAACGTCACCTCGCTCACCCTCTTGATTCATGGCGTCCTGAGTGAGGTAATTAATCCACCTCAGCACCATCAATACTCGGAGACAGAGAGCCATCGCTGGAAAGGTCATTTTTCTCGCCCTCCTCAGTTGGCTGGGACAGGAAACGTCCTCAGGGCTTCCTCTCGCCCTCATGCCCTCCGCAGCGGATTTCTACCTTTCAGTAACTTAATTTTCTCTGTGTAATATCTAGCGAACTGATTCACTGACTTAGTGAACAGGGATCTAAAGATTGCTGGCTAGGTGGATAACGCAATTGTAAAATTGTATAATTCTCCCTCTTGGACACAAGATCCCGCTGCTTATTTCCTGATGGATGATACTGGTATCGAGGCCTCTTCACTGTGTTCCATCTCCAATACTTGGCATTTACTTGAATTTCATCACGGAATCACAAGTCATCTACGACCGCGGCTACAGTTATTCATTATATTATGTAGATTTGTGAAACTAATTTGCATGAGATTTATAATCATACCTTAGTATACAACGCGCTATATTAATGAACCCCTGAGGCCTCTCTCCTCCAACTTCCCTTAATCACCTCTCGAACATCTTGATGAAATACTGCAAATATTACCCAACTTTGGCTGTTAGTTATCATTCCTCAAGCAATGTTTATATAATGCTTCTTTAGCGTAGCCTCCATACCAGAGCTGTTAGGCAGTGTGCTTACTTCATAACTTGTCCGAGTGAAGTTGTATAGATTCATATTAATTCTAGGAGGTTCGGAGCCTTAATCTTAGCCCTATGTCCATGTACCTCCCTCTCAATTAGGAATTAAAACGAAACAATGCCAGCGATCACTTCTGTCGTGGAATAAAACTTGCACTCTCCTCTTACGGTCGGCAGGACAGTTAATTTCCCGGACTGTCGCATCCAGGTAGATGGCCTTACCCGCGGCCAGGCTCGTCCAGTCTCTGGGAGGACAGGGGCCAGGCTGGACGCGTTTCTTTTCACATTTAAATTAAAGGCAGTGACTGAACAAAGACCGGGTCGCGTCTTTCCCACCCTATCTGAATTTTCGAGCGATCACACGCAAGATGTTCAGGTGAAGGAACAACACGAGTGTAGAGCTCCCTTCCCCATACAAACAGGTCACTTGAAAATGGCGTTCAGAATATACATGAAACACAGACAATGATTTCTCTCTCTTTCTTTCTTTCTCTCTCTCTCTCTCTCTCTCTCTGATAGGCAGCCACCGACCGGGGGGTGAGGGGGGGTTGTGTCTTTATCCAGTACCTTTCCTATCCACCTGGATATTGGGAGGATTAGTGACGGCTGCGCAGTGAGCCAGCATTTCTGTGGCTGTCAAGTGTCATTCCTTTGACCCTCAGCCACACGTGGGCTGCTGGCTAGCTTTCAGTCCACAAACATTCACTCTCTTGATCTCTAGCATAACACTTGACAACGCCTAACTCTCGTTTTTCGTAAATCTATATTTTCCTGTGGTGTACGCTACGCGCTAGCCCTGCCCTTAGGTAAATATTTCGTCGCGAGTACTTGCAAGTCTCTCTCTCTCTCTCTCTCTCTCTCTCTCTCAGACTTGGTATCATCATTATTGTTACGTTACTTGATGTCATTCTCTTTAGACTTGGTGTCACAGTCCTCAGACTTGATGCCACAACTTTCACACTGTCACAACCGTCACACAAAATGTCGCTCTCCTCAAAGTTCATATTACAACCTTCAGACTAGGTGTCACAACCTTAAACCGGTGCCACAACCATTACACTTGGTACAAAAATAAAAACAGTGCCACAACCTTCACGCTTAGTATCACAACCTTCACATTTGGTGCCATAACCTTCACGTTTGGTGCCACAACCATCACACTTGGTGCCATAGCCATCACACTTGGTACCAAAATCATCACACTAAATGCCACAACCTTCACACTTGGTACCACTTGGTACCAAAATCATCACACTAAATGCCACAACCTTCACACTTGGTACCACAATCTTAACACTAGGCGCCACAACCTTCACACTTGGTACCACAACTTTCACACATGGTGCCACAACCCTCACACTTGGTACCAAAACCTTCACACTTGGTACCATAAACTTCAAACATGGTGCCACAATCTTCACATATGGTATCACAACCTTCACATTTGGTGCCACAACCTTCAAATTTGTTGCCATAACCTTCACACTTGGTGCCACAACTTTCACACTTGGTGCCACACCCTCCACCACTTGGTACCACAATCTTCACATTTGGTGCCACAACCTTCACCCTTGGCACCAAAACCTTCACACCTGGAACCACAACCTTTACATTTGATACCATAACCTTCACATTTGGTGCCAAAAGCTTCCAACGGGCAGGCCAGGACTAGAGCTTGACCCAACACTTGGTGATCACACCATCGATTTTCCTGCTTCCTGAGGCTGCAGGAGGCTGGAGGGTGGGGGGCGCCCCTTTCCCGCTCCCCCCAGTGCTCCGTGATGGTGTCTGCTGCAGAGAACACCTCCCCCCTTCTGATGGTCCACCCCTGGTGGTGTCTGCTGCAGAGAACACCTTCCCCTCCCGATGGTCCACCCCTGGTGGCGTCTGCTGCAGAGAACACCTCCCCCTCCCGCTGGTCCACTCCTAGTGGTGTCTGCTGCAGAGAACACCCCGCTTCCGACGGTCCTCCACTCCTGGTGGTGTCAGTAGTGAGGATGCAGATCCGCTTGTACAGCGCTCCGGATCCTTCTCTAAGAGCGCTGATCAGCTGCTCCTCTGCCAGACAAGTGCTCAGCTGTACCTATTAATCCTAATTACTGGTTGAATGCGTAATGACCCACTGTACAGCACTGGAAGGGAGATAATTACCCAATGTACAGCACTGGGAGGAAGTTGTACTTACGTGGGGGGCCCTATATCTCGAACTTTAACATAATACAACTTTTCAGATTTTCGTACACTAATAGAATTCAGAATTTGGTGACTTACTTATTGCATTTATCCAAGACTCTGGCACAGAATTTCTTACGTTTCTTCCTTAGTTTCTTGGTATAGCCCTTGGTTGTACTGTCTTTTCATCTTTAGAAGAACTGTTCACTGTCAACATCGCCTGACTGGTTTGCAGACTTGAAGGTTGTGATCAAGTCATCCCTTATCTTTCTTCCCTCTTTCATGGTGGGCAAATTTACCCCTTCAGCCTCTTACTGTAACTAAACTCTCTTAATTGTGGTGCCACTCTTTGTTGCCTACTTCTGCACCTTTCTTATTATGTGCTCTAAGAGCGGCAACCAGACAAGCATTCTTTTTTTTTAAAGTGAGTATAATATTTGCCAGGAAGCAGTTTGTCTTCTTTACAGTTCTCCCGAAGCAGAGCTCTGGTGACAGGTGACGTATAATATCATGCTCCAAAGTCCCCTTTATACACATATTCCTGGAGCTTATTGCTTGCAAGATGATACTCATAACGATGCCTTCTCTCACTCTCCCAGCCCTATTACTTTGCATATACTCGGGTTGAATTTAATTATCCTTGTATCAAACCAACATATTGTCATTTGTCTTGGTTCCCTTGGAATTTGACGTAAATGTTATCATACTTTAATTCCTTCATGACCCTTGGCATCATTTGGAAGCAAATTCAAGAATGAGTTCAATTGCTTTGATAAGTCATTCACATTGATCAAGAAGATCCCTGAGGTACGCCACTGATAACCTCAGCTCATATTCATAGAGAGCAAGAACAGCAATGGTTCTAGGACTGAGCCCTGAGGCACGCCGCTTATAGCCTCATCCCATTCTGTCTAAAATTGAGCTCCATTTCTCAAGAGATTCTAAGTGATATATTTATGAACTCCTTCCCCTGTATTCGTTTCTGTCTATCACTGAGGTAGTTGCTCCTTCACAAGAGTCATTCATCTTCCTTCTGGCTATCTCTTCCAGTGTTTTATAGACCATGTGAATCAGAGACGATTTCCCGTTCCCCTTTCTTAAACAGAGGCACGACATTTGCCCTCTTCCATACTCTTGATCCTAAATAATATTTCAAACTGTCTGTCAAGTGTTCTTTCACATTTCCTCAGCACCATATGTGCATATGGGGGAAATTCATCACGCCCATGATGAGTTACGGCCGTTTACTAACCTGATTATATCTTTCCCAGCAATTTCATTACTTTCCAAGACTTCCCCTCCATTCCAGCACGGAACAGCGTCTTCCTGTGTGAAAACACTTTTGAACTTTGTGCGTCTGAGCATCAATCCACTATTGGCCTACGATGAAATAATGATCATTTGTTGATCAGCTGTGATAATATTCTTCAGTTCCTCATCCAAGTTTTGACCAGATTATTACGGATGACCGTCAGTACTGGCCTGATTAATGACTGCAGATGCTGATCACTGTCGTTGGATGTGATGGATCTCAGTCAAAAACGTTGATCGGTGACCAACGGTGCTGCTTCGGGACCGCGAAGAACTGATCACAGTTACTGATCAGCGATCAAAGCTGTTGATCACAAGCGTTAGTCGAGAGTGCTAGGCGCATGATCATACGTGACGATTAGTGATCATAATGATCTGATGGATGGGTGTCTTTGAGCAGAGGTGAACCAGTGACCACGGGTGATGATCAGAGCTCTGACTTGTAATCACAGGAGTCGTTCAGTGAACAGAGGTGCTAATACAAGAGATAGAGAGAGAGAGAGAGAGAGAGAGAGAGAGAGAGAGAAGGGAACTATGGTGACGGGACGACTAAGGTGAAGGAAAAGTGGTAAGTTATGGGGAAGGTCATGAGAGAGAGACAGAAATGAGGCAGAGTGAGAGAGCGAGGAAGATGGCAAGAAGAGCGATGGAGATGTCAGAGGAGCGAAGAATAAGGCAGACAGAGTGAGGGAGATGTCAGGAGAGAGTGAGGGAGAACAAGAGAGATGAGAGGCGAGTGAGGGAGATGTCAGGGAAGAGTGAGAGAGGGAAGGGAGAGTGAGGGTGATGATGTACGAGCGAGTAAGATGTCAAGGGGGAGTGAAAGAGATGTCAGAGACGAGTGAGGGAGGACAGGGAGAGTGAGGATGATGGCAGACGAGTGAAGGAGACGTCAGGAGGGAGTGAGGTAGGGGAGAGGGTGAGGGAGATGGCAAGGGAGAGCAGGAAAACCCTGGCGCCAGACTCCCTGTCGCCCCACCGTGATATTGATTGGCCAGACCGGCACGGTTTTCATCCCAACTTGTGACGCCAAGCTCCTGAAGCAGGCCGCCCACCCCAACGTTGATCCCCTTCTCCTCCTTCTCTTCCTCCTCCTCCTGCTGTTCTACCTCCTTCTGGTGATGCTGGTAGCGGTAGTGCTGTTCTTGCTACTGCTGCTGCTGGTAGTGGCAGTGCTTTTCCTGCTGGTGATGACGTTCTACCTACTGCTGGTACTGGTAGAGGTAGTGGTCTTCCTGCTGCTGCACATGCTGGTGCTGGTAGTGGTAGTGGTAGCACATTCGTCTTACCAGTGTCAGTCGTGACGGTGTTATGGCAGAAGGGCTGGTGCAGCTGTCAATCTTAACAGCAGCTGTGGTGTGGGCGTTAGTAGTACTGTCGGCGGTAATGTTGTTATCGTCACTATTGGAAGTTGTACCGATGGTGGAAGGGTAACTGTTGGTGGTGGTGGTGGTGGTAGTGGTAGCGGTGCTAGTACTGGTCGTGGTGGTAGTAATAACCACACCCCTCCATCTCCTGCCAACATCTGCTAGTATCTCTGGGGCTACAGATCCTTCCAGCTCTTCCCTCTTCTCCTCTACCCCTCCCATCTCCTTCTTCCGATCTCTCCTCCTCTCCCCATTCTCGGCCACCACCCCACATCCTCCCCCCTCCGTAATCTCCCCTCATTATCCTCTAAGTCTCAGGTAATGGCCCTCCAGATCGCCCTCTTTACCCAAGTGACGTAGAGAAAGTCTTCTTCCCACATTAGGCCAAATCTCATCACCCATGATATCGTACCAGCATTCGCTCGGTTCACTGACCAACGGGAGACACGGCCCGTGTTCTCCCTCCCTCCATCTCTCCTCGTCTTCGTAATGATAATAATGATAATGATGACGATGATAATAATAATAATTACAATAATAATAATAATAATAATAATAATAATAATAATAAAATGATAATAATAATAATAATAATAATAATAATAATAATAATAATAATAATAATGATAATTTCTTTATTGCAAGATCGCACTTCCCTCCTCATCGAGATCGCATCAAAAAGTGCGACCTTCCTATTTCGTTTATCGTACTTTTAGAAAGAGGTAATAAAGGAGGGGAGGATTTCCAGGCGGCGCCCCCCCCCCCTCTTGCCCTCCTCCTCCGTCCAAGTAACCTGTTTCTTTTCACTGCTAAACCTAATAACGTTGCTTTTATTCACATTCACTCACGACTTTCTTCTTTCACACACTCACCCAAACTCAGACACTAACTTCTGCAGTTTCTCATGCGAGTCTGAAGTATCATCAGCAAACAACAACTGACTCAGCTGAATGCCAAGCTATTCTTACCTTGGGGAAGTAGCGTCGCAAACAGATAAGTAATCTTTCGAAGGGGGAAAAAAATTACCACATCTTACACGACCCATCCCTGTGAAGGAACACACTACACTGCCATTACACACGGGCCGTCCTGCGCCAGTGATGGCAACATTAGAACGCACTCACCCGACCTGTGCCAGTAATGGCACCAGGAGAACAAGCTCTCAATAACAAGAGCCCATACCAGGCTAGGTCTTCGAGAATCTTTTAATACACATACAAGGGTTAAAATCCTTTCTGGCTACTTCTGTTCCTCTATAGAAAGTGACGATAAAGCAGAGGATGTGTCCGTTTCCTCCGCTCACCTGCCCCTCTTACACGCCCTCTGTGAGACGCAGGGGATACGTAGGCAGTATTCTTTCCCCCCTTGTCCCTAGAGACATTAATGCAATAAGCCTCATACATGAATCAAGCAAGGGAGGTACCACTCTAGAAAATATTCTCATGACGTCTATCACTCTGCAGCAAACTTACTCACTTGGCCAAGCGATCAAAACTGTAGCAGCAAGGCTGTGTTTGCTCTGCTCCTGATTATGTTGACAAAGTTTTTGTTGGTGATTCTACATATTAGTCGAGTGTAAACACGGGGCATGAGGCAACACAGCAAGTCTGAATGAGGCCAGTGTTAGCACAGCTTCTTGAGGTGATTGCTTGGCTTCGTATTCTACCCTGCCTCCGGGCACCTGAATTGCTGCGTCCCCTTACACCTCACTCCTCTTCAGCTGGGAGAACCAGGAGAAAGGTCCCCCCCCCCTGCCCCAACTCACTCTCCCTCTCTCTCTCTCTCTCTCTCTCTCTCTCTTAAGAGACATGTTGATGAAGTTGGTGCTTGAGAGCTGCACGTCTCTTACCATTACTCTTCTCCAGTGCTTGCTGACCCTCGCTCTCCCCTCTCCTTGGGAAATGATGGAAGACGGTCCAGACTCAATTGTCCAGAACACTGCACATTTCTCCTCAATACTGGCCCTCTGCTTGCCTGGATAAGAATTAGCCGACCCCGTTTCCTGCCCTCTTCTTCCCCCTTCTCCCTGGAAGGTCCTCAGATGATTCAGGATGTCCCAGGTCCATGCTCTCCTTACCCAGGAGTATCATAGATCCATCTTAACACCTCCTTTCCTCCGTCCTTCCTTTCAATACCCCTCATTTGCTACTGATTCAAGGAGGCTTTGCAGTCTCTGCTCTTGAGATCTCCCGTCATGCCTGTTCCATATCCCTTCCCCCTACCCCGACAATGGCCCCTTCCCACTTCATCTCCTCCCTCCTTGGCCCGTAAGGAGCATGATAATAGAGTCTGGGTCCGAAGCCGCTGTTCCAGACGGCCAGACAAACCCAGATGGAAAATCGATCCCGCGGACATACCAGTCCTTAAGTGGCTCCGCTGGTACGAGGGGAAACACTCTATTCTGGACCCGATGAATGGAAAACCAATACAGGAGGAGGGGGGAGCCGTCCACAGGACAAGGATCCAATTGAAAGTCTTCCCTAGATATGTCTGCCGGCGGCGGCTTCGAGTTCGGTGCTCCAAGGGTGTATGAGGACCACACGTAAAGTCAAGAGCACTACGGTCGTAAGACGGGAATACCGCTCATCTATGCCCCTGCATCGCTTACTCTAACACAGGTCTCAAGTAGGCCCAAGGTATGACGAGAGAGACACAACAAATGCGTGTAAGAGAAAAGAATGATGTGGAGTTGATCGTCTTCGTGACCGTGGAGATGTCCGCCCAAATCTGAAACGGGAGTGAACCGCTTTGAATGACCTTCAGGTCGTGTGTGTGACAGGCACCTCACCTCACCACACAGGCACCTCGCTGGAAGGGCACAACCAGAGCCTAACCAAGGTCACATGTGCTCTGGGGAGACAGTCATACTACAAAATTAGAAGGGTATCCCATGGAACACTGATGTCGCCTGCAGTGCGCCATAGTTACTAGGGAACGAAATAAGAATGGCTGGAAATGGATATGAAATAACAATCGCTGGAAAGTGAAATGAAATAAGAATGGCTGGAAGTGGGAATAAAATAAAGATAGCTGGAAATGGGAGTGGAGTAAGAATAGCTGGAAATAGGAATGTAATAAGAATGGCTGGAAAGGGAATGAAATAAAAATGGCTGGGAATACTGTCGGAAAAATATAAAAAATGTAAGTTAACCAAAGGTCACTGCTCAGGATAAAGTTGATGATCACTTTGTCATCTCTCAGGAAGAAGTGTCCTGCCTGACCACACACGACAGCCTGTAGGCTGTACATAAGATTACCCACGACCATGTACTCACCTCCCTGACTGACCGGTTTAAACGAGCCATTTTTGTAATAAGATCGAAAACGAATAAAAACTTTACTAGTTACGGACGCAGAATCACAAGCTGTATGAAAGGTATATTAATGTAAGCGTTGAACATTTATGCCCTGGGGTAAGTCGGTACTTGCATTACAAGAGCAATGAAATCCTTTAACAATGTCCTGACAGTAAAACACGAACAGATACATCGCTGAAATGCTTTATGATGAATTACGGGCACAAAGTAAATTCTCTTCTTGGTGAATATCAAGTCAGCGCCATTGTCATCGTATTTTGAGCTTGCTGGAAGATACGAAAAACTACTGAACATCCAAAAGAAATTAGAAGGTTAAGAGTCTCTCGGTTTGAAACATAAGAGACAAAACCCACATGAGAGGTGTGAGTCTAAAGCCACCTGATATTTCCTTAACTGCTGGGTAGCCAACCGCGAAGGCAACGTGAGCATGTTATTTAGACTATTCAGTTAGGGTGTTCCTTCCCAACGATGGAGGTACGTACGTACGATGATGACGGACGACAGCGAGGGACACAGCGACGCCCAGGATGCCTATCCTGCTGCGGTACGCTACGCAGGCGACACAGAACCAACTGGAAGACTTGCTTTAACTTTCGTCCAAGCACCACACCAGGATTCGAACCCTCATTAATGAACATCATGATGTTGGCGTCCTGGACTACAAGGCGGGTAGGGAATAATTGAATTGCTTCCAGCATGAAGATAAGAGCATTGCCTTTGACCCTGACCTTTGAGGGTCAGGGTCAAAGGTCATGCTACCAAACCCAAGAGGGTTGTACCGTGACGCTCAAGAGGTTAAGAGGTGTCCTATACCCTAAACTGGGGTCACAGGTCAACATTCATATTGGCAATAAAACTCCACGATGTTAATAACGTTAAGGTTTGAAGAAAATCTAAATCTAATGCTAAATGTTGCAGTTAGAGTACTGTAAAGAGTAATTGCTGCAGTTATTGTAATCAGTAACTGTTGCAGTTATCGATAAGTGCAACTGCTGCATTCAAAGTATTGTAAACAGTAACTGCTTTAGTTAGATTATTGTAAACAGTAACTTCTGCAGTCAGGGTGCTGTGAACAGTAACTGCAGTAGTTAGGGTACTGCAAACAGCAATTACTGTAGTTAGAGTATTCTGGACAACAGAGGCATACCATAAAATCACTAAAGTGACACATGCAATTATCTGATTTCAACATACTGGAGACAACCATCTGTGATAAGGCAATCGTCAGACCTTCCTAGAACGCAATGCTCTCACGTCTTCCATTGTTCTTGTATTCCAGTCTGAAGAAGTATTCTACAAGTCACAGGAGAAATGGTTCCCTCAGCCGCGGTACGTACGTGAAACCATTCTGAAAGACCAACAGAAATATCCATGCTTGAAAAATCATAAAGAACCATTCTGTTGCATAATACAACCATTCATTTTAATAAATGTAGTAACAGATTAACCATCACATGTTATAATACACAACCATTAACTTCAGTAATGGTTGCTGCTAAGTCAAGCTATATGTTGCAATAAACACCAATTGACTTCGGTAATGGCAGGAGATGACCCATCTAATGTTATAATACACAACCGGTAACTTCTGCAATAGTAGAATTGGAACCATTCCGTGCTATGATATACAACCACTGACTTAAGTCGCGGATCAAAGTACACCTGCTTGTGGCAAGGGCACTATATCAGTCTCATCAATCGAATCAACTGATTCAGAAAGAGAAGCGGCTGTGAGACAACGACCTACAGAGGGATTACAGTCTCTGCCAAAACTAAGTTTCCAGCAGGTTCATGGTAGGACAACTCCAGCAGGTTCACGGCAGCATGACTCCTGGCGAGAGGGTCCGAAGTGCAGAGGCGAGGAATCCAATAAGTTACAGAAGAAAACATCTCTATTTTTCCTCCCCACGGTGCTGGAGAGCGGGGCGCCAAGACAAAGAGCTGCCAGTCCAGGACCGGTTAAGACGTGAACATTGCGGGTCCAAGCTGGGCTGAGGCGAACTTAAGAGTCATTGTCTGGGTGAACGTGGAGGGTTTAAGTTGGGCTGAGGACACATTTAGAGTTTGTTAGCTTCTAGGTGAACTTGAAGGGTTTAAGTTGTGCTGAGGCGAACTTACCAGGTCTCTAGTGGGTGGACCTAATAGGCTGCGCTAAGGTCAGCACAAAGTGTAGCTTTTGGATCAACATGAAGGATCTAATTCGTGCTAAGGCCTGATACAAAGGGTTGACTCGTAGTTTAAAACTTTAAAGGTCTAAGTTGTAGAGAGAGGAACTTAAGAGATAACCCTCGGTTAAACTTGAGGGATGTGAGCCGTGCTAAATCCGGCTTTACAGGTATTAAGCCACGACTGAAAATTTGAGGAACTGTTAAGTTGTGATGAGGCCAACTTTAAGGAGACAACTCCCAGAACCTGGCGGGTCTGATGCAGACGCCTAGTTTAGACGCTTCTCATGCATGAACTTAAATTATCCAAGTTGTCCGGGGGCTAACTTTGGAGGCAACTCCAGAAGGAACTTTAATGGTGTGAGCTGAAGTCAGACACCGACGAAGCAGCAAGTTCTTCAGCAGCAGGAGGGAGGAGGCGCTGTGGTTGTCTCCTCCACAGACCAGGCCTCACGCAACACTTGAACTAACGCTCGTACCGACGTCCTGCCTTTAGCAATTGTAAGTTACAAGACGACTACGGTTTAGATGCCTGAGTTTCGCTTTCATTACGAGGGTTCGAAGGTAAGAGAAGTCCAGTGAAGTCTGAAAACTTGCAACCACTTGGCCACAAGAAGAGTCGTAGGTCTATTCATATCTTATAATGACTCGATCAAACTGCGATTCTCTAACTTCTTGACATGACAGTGACATGGAACTTTTTTGTCTCCTCACACGTTGACCAGTCAATTCATCCTCCACCATCACGTCGCTGAGGAAGGGAACTAGCAAGGAAAGACATTAACCTAACCTAACCTGACCTCACCCCCTGATGGCCGCTACTAAGTAAGTGACACAACAGAAAGACGAGAAAATACGAAACAAACAGGCAATATCTTCCTTGGTAACCAGATTTGCCAGTCTCGGCAAAATGCTCCCAACTTCACTTCCATCGATTCACAGAATGATCCTTGGTGGCTCCAAGTTTACTGCATTCTGCTCTGAAAATGCTGAGAAAGTATTACATGGTTGATGCTTAATGAGAGCCTAAACTAACTTTCTAAAGAATTTTTTGTATAATGGTAACTAACAATCGTCTGTCAACTGCCAGTGTCATTAAGGCCGTCAACGTCAACGTATAATCACTAACTGAAAATTTCTTGAACGCCTTCTTCAGGTGTGAGGAATAATTCTAAGACCACATACACTCTCACTATGTAAATGGCGCTCGTTCTGTCCGATATGTTTCTTCTCTCCTTCATTCGCCTGTGATATTTTGCTGATATTCTACGAGAGATAGTTAGAAATTGGCTCATTAAAAGCATTAATCATTTCATCTTTGCAAATTCATATTACCACAGATTTGTTATCATTATTATTATAATTATTATTATTATTATTATTATTATTATTATTATCATCATTATTATTATTATCATTATTACTATTATGATTATCATCATTACCGATAAAATGATCATAATCGTCATTATTCTCGGCTGTACTATCACAAGTCTCGACGCGACAGGGAATGTCTAGACGGAGGACCATCCACCACCTGCCACACAGTCTCTGGCCCTCGCTCTTCACACAGTCTCCCTCCCTAGAACACATCCCCGCTGACAGTGGGGCGTGCAGGGTGACACATCACTGAAGCACTAACCAAATCCTACTGCTCTCAGAAGTTACAATCAAAACATTTACTCAAGTATTATATGCAAAGTAAATACGGCATAATGCATCATGAGCATAGGGATAATGAATTATGTGCGGTGACATCCCTCACTGCCAGCCCCGAAGCTTTGCCCACAACAACGGACAACTCACCTTCAAGCACTCTCCATGACTCCAGATTTATATCCACAACCACTTCAGGGATCACCTTCCGATCTGTAACCACGACTACAGCCAAGGTCGGCTGAGGATCAGCAGAGAATGTTCCAAAACACAGTCAGGAACCACTTATGAAATACACGAGACCAGACTTTCCAGGATAACAAACTGCACAGTCTCGACAAAAGTCTAGAAACACAGCTGAAGTTTGAAGGATCCGCATGTGCGCGGTCGAAGCTGCAGCGAGCCCTTTGTCTCAGCATGTCGAAACAAAGGATTCGGTACAGTTTCGAACGGGTGTGTCTCGGGCATTGCCTATGCCTGTCGAGACAGAGAGCTCGGCACAGTTTCGACAAGGGGTGTCTCTGGCTCTGTTTCTGCCTGTCGAGAAAGAGGACTTGGTACAGCTTTGACAAGGCGTGTCCCAGGGTCTGTCCCCGCCTGTCGAGACAGAGGGTTCGGTACATTCTAGACCAGGAGCGTCCTGAGCCTTTAGTTCACACCCGCACATAGCAAGTTTAGCAAAGAGCTCCCATCTTCCCTTGACAGCAAACACACAGACGCTAAACACAGTAACAACTATGAGACAAGCCAGGAATGAGAACCATATTCAGATACATCTGATCACTAGCAAGGGAATAATTGCCTTCCAGTTTTGCTCAACCTAACATCAGACAAATGTTATCTGGTTCTCTTTGGGATTTAAGGATGTCTACAATCATCACCTCCTTGAACCTTACTGACAGATTCAGATCGTGGGAGTATACATGGGAAGGATAGATAACAGAAGACCTGATGGTACAAGATGAGTCTCTCTATAAACTTTACCTACACTGTGGTAGTAAGACCAAGACACCGCTTTCCTGTCCTAGTAAAGCAGGGTTCCGGTCTTACTTTCGGTAAGTATTCTTTATTTCTCAGAAATACAAGCAGTGGGGAAAAGTAGAATAAATTCATTGTATAGTGATATAAAATAAACAATCGCTATCCCTACCCTGAGCACGGAAAGGCCCATAGGGACCAAGTGTGGTGCCTCCAGCCCACTGAATCCACAACCTGGGCACGCGAGGGAGTGATGTGGTCAACGTCACGACCGACCACCTTTGAATTCTTAACTCTGGTTTAAGTCTGGACCCACACACACAGCTGGGTTGGGTCGACTGCAGGAGGAGGAGGAGGAGGAGGAAGTTTCCGCATGTCCGGGTCTGGGTTCAAACCTGCAAACACTCGAGCAGCAGGAGACTTGTATAACCATTTAGTCAATACCGCATCCGCATGGAACGCAGTTTTTCAAATCTTCCATCATTCTTTTTACTGAAATACTTAGTTTTCGTGGCTCGTTCAGTCTACCTATGTTGAGCATCTTATCAACCAGGTGTCTCATATACAACGATGGTGCATTGAAGGAATTTTCATGCAATTTCAACAAAACCCGTCCCTCGTCCTTACTGTAAATGTATTATCAATAAAGAACGTCCCATGTATTTTCCGTATAAGGACTCAATGTACTTTCAGTAAAGAAAGTTCCGTTCCTTTTCGATAAGGACCGAAATATGTGTTTTCAATAAACAAATTCTTATATACTTTCCATAAAGATCGTTCGACGTATTTCCAATAAAATACTTCTACTGTAATCTCAGCAAAGCACGTCATACGTATTCCCAATAGAGACAGAGTATATTATACCCCAAAGCTTCCATATATAGAGAAACAGATGCCACCCACGGCCGAAGCCCTGCCGGTGATAGCTTAAAAAACTGCTGAGCGAGATTACATTTTCTTGTCAAGTTAAACTTTCTTCTTTCTTTTTCCAACAGACAACCCAGTCGTGGGCCATTCGGGCCTCCTGTTGTCTATATTTCTCTTGTAATCGGCATGACGGTACTAGCCAGACACTCATCGTCTCGTCGATGACACCGGCCCACATCTCCGGCCCATGTATAAACTGTTGACAGAAATCATGTTCATTGTCAGGGAGGCAGCAGCAGCAGCAGCAATCAGGAATTTTCCACACCCGATATATTCCCCATTTTTTTTCCAGAGCTATTAATGAAATTAGCGACTTATAAATGGCTCTCTAATTACTAAGCTATAAATTTCTTATTAGGCTTCGATTCTTTTCCTTTATGACTATTAATTACACGACTAATGAAAAGTAATCAGTGCTCGTCATATGTTCTTAATTAGTCTAATTACTACCTTACACTATTTCTATACTTTTGTTATTAGATAGATAGATAGATAGATAGATAGATAGATAGATAGATAGATAGATAGATAGATAGATAATGAGGACACCTACAATGTATTTGTCTCATCTACCCATATATAACAAGTTTTCTAGATTGGCAATGAAATGTTCAGAAAGTTGGAAAAGTCTGATGTTATTAGTGATGTTAGCGTTCACGTTCCGTGTTCACTTCTGAGACGCCTGGTCAAAGGTTGTAACTTATCTTGAAATGAAGTGAGGATGTGTAGGAGGTGCTCGGGCGAGTCTGATGCTTGGGTTTCCTGTAGTATCGTTCTACGTTACCTAACCTACTGTTCAACATCTTGTTCCTCTGTTCACCATCCTGATCCCGTCTCTTCAACGTCTTGACCCTCTGTTCACCGTCCTGATCCTCTGTTCAACATCTTATTCCTCTGTTCACCGTCCTGACCCTCAGTTCATTAACCCACTGTTCACGATCCCAATCCTCTGTTCAACATCCTGACCCTCTGTTCACAATCCTACCCCTGTGTTCAACATCCTGACCCTCCGTTCATCATCCTAGCACTCTGTTCACCATTCGAACTTCTGTTCACCATCTAACACCCTGTTCTTCACTCTGTAGTTCACCATCTTATGCTCCGTTCACCACCTAACCCAACACTTCCCCCAACAAAGTGGCTCCATCTCCAACATTATCCCCAACTTTACCCTGAGAATACCATTTGATCGCCCTCATCTCTGCTACTCACCCCACGAAATACTCGAAATGCTGACTGAGTCGGTCATACCGTTGAGTTAACGGGGGATAATGGACTCAATGGCCAATTCATCTTTCACAATTTTGTGCATAAGTGCATCATCGTCAGTCTCTCCACCAGAGTGCGTGCGGGAGAGTGTCTCTACGTAATAGTGTTTATATAAGAGTTCCTTTTCAGCGAGAGATGGCCAACGGGGTCTTGATGTAGTGGATACTTACCCTGTCATCACAGACCCTATTTTTCCTCTCTAATTCAAAACTGAACTTCTTGTTTTTATAAAAGGTGAAGTCTGACGACAGAAACTGCTTGAAATTTTTACGGAATTCTATAAGGAAAGGAGATGCGTATGTATAAGGGACGATATATGAAAGGCATATATGAAAGCTTAAAAGGAGACATCACGAGAGAGTTTATAAGAAACGAGACAGAGAGAGTGAGAGAGAGGAAAGGAGGGAGAGTTAGAGAAATATGGGGATGGAAGATATATATGAATAGAGAAATGAAGACGGGGTCAAAACATGCATTAAAATGTGCAGGATAAAAAGCCTTAAATTCTTCCCTTCCACCATAGCAGTTACAAGAGGTCTTGTTGACAGCCGCCGCTATGGCCTCACAAGGGATGGTATTGCCAAGAGAACTGTGACCAGATGGGCAAGTCGGCAGCATGGGACATCCCTTTCATCCTCTTTCCATTAACTATTATCTCCCCCTTTGCCCCTTTACCCCTTCTAAACTCCCTTTAATCCTTTTCCTCTTACCACATTTCTCTTCTTTTTACATCCACAATCAACCCTTCTCATCCCTTAATTTCTCGCTTAACCCCTCGCCAGTTCCCCTTTATCCCCACCCCTTTACCGAATCTCATTCCCCCTTAATTCTTAAAATGTCTCCCTACCCGCCATTTCAACTTCCCTCCATCCATTCCCACTTCACACATCCCCCTTATCAACCAACACCCCCTATCCTCCACCCCGTCCCCTCAACCTCCCACGCCTCCTTCCTCCCTCTCCCGCCATTTTTTCCCCTCCGCTAATGGGAGGACGCTCGCCTTGGACGTGTTCCAACCTACTTAACATGCAGTGCTGGTCCGGCTGCTCTCCGCTGGCTGAGGACCTAGTGGTACGACTTGGTCCCAACAGACGATGGCAGAGTGTGTATGTGTGCTGTAAGCAACGATTTATTGAAATCAGTACAAGCGAATACCTTTAATATACAGAGAAATACGCTCAATGAAGACAGTGGGAGCTTAAGCAAGTGGAGGTGGGGCTTTAAATATGGTCTTCACATTAATACTGCGTGATGATGTTTACACAGTGGTTGGGCTGGGGATGTACAAGCTCGGATGGGTTCGTTGTGCTTGTGGTGTCGAACTGCAACTCAAAAACGAGAGATCCCCAGGTGGTAAGAGATGGCGGCGGTGAGTACATGGGAGCTGTAGCTTCCTTCCAAAGGTGATGGATAGAGAGAGTCGGGAGGACCACTTTGTTGAGCACCTCTTAATGGCTGGTTTATCTTGCATTCCCTTTTCTGTACTTTTTTTTTTTTAGGCCCTTTTTTGTGGTGGATAGGGACCAAGATAGGTGGTGAGGGACAGTCGAGTCTTGGAAGAGTGGAAGTTGTGTAAACGTTCTTGAGTTCAGGTGCAGACAGTCCAAGTGACTGGACTCAATAAGGAATGTGGAGGCGACAGCTGGAGATTTGTTGGCGATATTGTTGAGCTCATCCAGCTTACTTAATCATCACGAAATGACACCGAGAACAGTGGTAGACCCAAACAACCTGGAAGTGGCTGGGGCCGAGTAAGACAGTAGGAGGAGGGAGGGATATGGCTGGAAGCCAGGATGGTGTGCATGACTGCAGTTTTGGTATTGGTTGATGGTGGCCTCGGTTGGCGGCCATCCAACTAGGAAAGCCGTTAGGTTTTTTTGGGAGGCGATGATGTAACTGGGACATCTGTTTTCAGCTTTGATTCCGGTAATAAAGCCATCGACGAGGTTTCATCGAGCAGGTCCATTCAGCAGAGTATTATTTATGGAAACACGCGTCTCATCTTTGTGCCCTGCGGGACTCCAGAAGAAGGAGATGGTCCTTCGGAAGCGTTACAGCCTGACGACGCTCACTGGAGAAGTCCGCAAGCCATGGCATGAGACTCCTCCTCAACCCAAGCTTCATGGCTTTGTTAATGATCACTCTAAGGGCGACCTGATCAAAAGCTTGCGTGAGGTCAACAATAGTGAGAGCCAAATAGGGGTCTACGTCTCTCTAGGATAGACGAAGTCTAAGGTGACGAGGCCACTGGGCGGTAGAGCAGGTCTTCACGTTACCAGACTACAGGGGTCATAACTGTGGAACTTCCAATGTTTGATTAAAGCCCAGTTCAACACAAAAAGTCTTCAAAGTTTGGCGTGGGGATGGAGGAGATGATCGTAAGGGATGAGGGAGATGGCAGTGGGTCGTAACTCAATAAGAAACTGTGGGCCTGTTCATCTTGGTGGGTAGGATGAACATTGGTGAACAACAGATGGGCAGGATGAACAGTGGTGGACAGTAGGCGGATAGAATAAACGGTGGAGGGAAGCAAAGGTGGTTAGGCGGAACAGTGGTAGTGGGCAGTAGATGGGCATGTTGAACAGTGGTGAGCAGCAGGTGGGCAGGATGAACGGTGGTGGGCATCAGGAAGTGGGTATGCTGAAGAACGTTAGTGGGCAGTAGATGGGTATGTTGAACGGTGTTGGGGAGAAGGTGGGAAGGGTGAACGGTGGTGGGCAGGTGTGCAGAATGCGTGGTAGCGGCGGTGGTGGGAAGCAGTTGATGCAGGATGGACGGTGGTGTGCCGTAAGTGGGCAATAGGTGGGCAGGATGGACAATGGTGGGCAGTAAGTGGGATGGCAAGTGCTCTTCCTCACGGTAAAGACTAAGGAAGTGGCTCGTTTATCACCTGCAGTACGTCCTCACCCTCGCCAGAGGCCTGGAGGTGGCTGGTCATTTCGCCCACGGACGGCCACTGACGCACACATCATTTCGGTACATTTCGCAGCCGTTACAAGCTGCACTCCGCGAGTCATTTCCTGAGTTGGGGTTGTCAGTCTCCCACAACCGCAGCACCCGAGCGTTGCACACGACCATAAACAGTCCTGGATCAGTTGAGGGAGTCATGAGAGAGGCAGTTGTACCCGTCAGGCACGTGATGTCATGCAGACATAATGGAGAAGGTCTCGTTACATTTCTCGACGTGTGTCCTTTCCATACAACTCCTCTTGGTTCCTTTCCCAGCACCTCTATTGGCTTCCTTTTCTTGTATCTCCACTTGTTTCCCCTAGCTATACATCCACCTCTTCTCTTTCCTTGTATCTCCAGTTGTTTTCCTTCACTAAACCTCCATCTTCTATTTTTTTTCTGTCACTCCCTCTGTCTCCTTACCCCATAACTCCACTTGTTTCCATTTCCTGTATCTCCAATTGCATCCCTCTCCTATCCCTCCACTTGTTTCCCCGTATCTCTATCTGTTCGCCCATCCTGCACAGTCCCTGCTCGCGTTCTAGACTCCTCCTGTGTGTCTGGTCATATGTTCGTGGGAATCCTTCGACTGCCATTACTGTCCTTCATCCCAGCACGATTCTCCTACTGTCTTCCCACTTCCTATCTCTCCTCACATCATTTAATTCTTGGCTTTCTTTTCTTCCGCAACCTCCTTCAACCCACCCCTCTGGGTTCTTATTTAATTCTACGTTTCCTGGTCTTTCTTTGCCTCTGTTTCCTCGTAAGTTTCCCATTCCTGCGACATTGTGGTCGCTGCTGACTAAGCAAGCATAGTATTTATACGACCTGAAGGCACATCCTGACGTTGGTTCACTGTTGGAGGTAAGAGGCTAAATCTCCATCTCTTTCACCATTTCTCTTATTATCTACCTACCTAAATATATCTCTTTATTGCTGGTCCTCCTCTTCCTTCATATATTATTCATTAATAACCACGCTCCTGTCTACTACCCTTTCTCCTCACGCAGCCTTTAAGTACGGCTAACATCAAATGAGAACATCCCCGCAAACTGGGATGATGTAGTGGCAGCCTCTGGCAACCGAGCAGTATAATTCGCCGTCTCCTTGTCCTGTAACTTATCTCAGATGCAGTTTCACTTCTTTCTAAATTTTTCCGAGTCGTTTTACTGCCGAGTTTACTTTTCAGAAAAGTTTTCCTATTTACTGTTCTCAGCAACTTCAGTTATTTATCTAAATATTTGTTCTTGAGTTATCATTAGCAGCAACTATCTCGGGGCAATTCCGTGCGGGATTTAACGTACGAGTTTCCTGTCTTATTGGATTTTAGCTTTTGAAATTATGACCAACAGAAGGCGGCACAACGTAGCCACTTCACCAGGCATGACTCCATATTGAAGAGGGCCCTCTTCCACTAAATCTCGTAAATGAAAATACAGACGAGAGAAGGAAGCGAGATTCTCCTATGTCAGAGGTAATGTTCCAACTGCCTCAACTTTCTTTTCTTACTAGGTTTCCGTGTTTCAACTTACGACCAACAGAGGGCAACGCAAGTCACCCTCAAGCTTCACGACATACTTTACGGTGGATACAGTTCCGCACTAACTCCTTTCGTCTGGCGTCATCATCGAGAGGACGGCAACATTGGCCCACGGTGCAACGTTCGTCACATTTATCACAATAGGTTTCCATTCCCACTGAGTATCTATACCTATAAACATAATCATCTATATTCCAACTATAGCCAGCCATTGACGCTTTACTGCAACATTCTCAATACCGTCATCTTTCTTCTAACTTCACACCTACTCGAGTATTGTAGCTTAAAAGAATACCATACATGATATGACAACTGGCTTACGACTAAATTTTGGCCTTTCAGACATTTAAGAAGATCAAGCAGTATGTGGCAATTCCTCCGACACAGATAATTTTCCGCGAGTTTCACGTCTTACTAGATCCTGTGATTAAAGCAAGCGTCAGCAGAGAGCAACAATTATGTTGCCAAAGTTAAACCAGCGCTACCAAGTTCCTGAGGAGCAAAACATCTACTGTCTTCCTGAATTATGGTGGTGGAAAAGGAATATTATTCGACATTTGAGTTGATTTTGAGGACACGTAATGTCCTTATCACTGTTTGCCGCTGTGCTGCCGCTTAATGCAACTCACACGTCTTTTTCCAAACTCGTCTTAAGTCTGCAAATTGGCTTTTCTTGGGCGTTTTGCTCTTACATAAGTTTGACGAGCAAGATCCTTCATCGAAAGCTTTATTTACACAATCAGACCAACGTACATATTCATCCTCGCCACCGTTAGCTCCTGCAACAGAGATCCTTCGTGCCTGATTTGCAGTTTGCCACCACATCTCGACAGCAAGCCCACTTGAACTCGTACGAACCTCTACAAGCACAGCCCCAATCCAACACCTGTGAACGGTTTAAATATACAGCATTCGTGAAGAGAATGTTTACCTAACACCCCCCCCCCCTTCTCCCTCTCCCCTTGTTATAACCCTACTGCGTTTACTGTGTGTATTTTCTATTCATTTTCAGCCTTTGGCTGCATTTCACTCAATAAAGCTTAATTATGTTTCCACCACCTCTACATAAATGAGAAACATTGTTTTTGCTTTGCTTTTCCTGTCCACATTCTTTCCAACATTCAGCATTCTAACCCTGATTTAGCGAAGATGCGTCTGAAGTCAAACCGTAAGGGTCATGTCAAAGGCCGGCAGTGTCAAAGGCACGGTGAAAACAACAGTGTAGTGAAAATGAGAGTGTGGGTAAGATGAAGGTGTGGTGAAAATGGTCTTTAGCCTGCTAGTCAGTTCTCAGGGCAATGGTATCGAGGGTGTAGTGAAGATGAGGATGTTGTGGAGATGGCTTTTGGCCTGATCCGTAAGGTCAGCTCAAACGCCTTCGCCCTGAACCTTGGTATCGAACGCAGTGGGTATGCGTGTGACCTAAACTACAAGGGTAAGGTCAAGAGCCAATAGTGTCAAGAGTGTAATGAAGATAGCCTTTAAATGGCCAAGTCAAATGTCAATGGTGTTGAGGACACAGTAAAGATGGTGGTGTGGTGAAGATAGCCTTCGATGTAACCCTTAGTATCAAGTGAAATGTATATTCGTTTGTCAAGGGTGCAGTGAAGATGAGTCTGTCGGGGGTGAAGTACATTTAGATTTGAAAAGGGAGTAGGGAAGATGTGTTTAGTGATGTCTGCCTACGAGTGGACATGACGGTGAGTGATACCACTGTATGTTCTCGCACATTCTGACGTTTCCAGTTACTGTTATTATTTCTGGACATTGAATGACGTGTCCTGAATTGTGGAAACACGGGCCAACTATGAAAGTGCAAGTCGTCTCAAAGATAAAGTCCATTCCAAGCAGGGACCTAGCGAATCCGAGGACACTACAATCGAAGCAGATTCCACCATCGGACTTTCAGTCGGTGTCATGAAGGCGTGAAATACACGACAAAGGGAAATCCAGAGGCACTGTGAAGGTTCAATATAAGCTCGTCGATCTCGCACAGTCTCCACTCCATAAGACGTTGAAGGATATGGGGAAGTGGAGCCCCACTCAGCCAAAACCTGTAAAAGACGCTCACTCTGGCGATATTTCATAGATTTTCCTGAAGTATGTGGAACGGATCCTGCACCAGTGGAAGGTCGTTCTCTCTCTCTCTCTCTCTCTCTCTCTCTCTCTCTCTCTCTCTGCTCATGATTCAGCGTTGAAAAACCTGAAACGTGGTATAAAGGTTCTGGACAATTCAGTCAACAATGGTGTACAGGTTCTTCCCACACTAACTCTTACCCCATGTCACAGTGTTTACGTCAGGTAGGTTAAGTTAGGGAAGGATAGCAATACCTTCAACGCATCCCCTTTGGTTCGTCACGATATGTACGTAATGACTTCCTTAAACAAATCAACCAACTTGCGTTCACTCAGATATGGAATATTCGTGTCCTCGTTCACCACACAGTTATGGTATATTCGTGGCCTCGTCCATCACTCAAATATGGAATATTCGTGTCCTCGTCCATCACTCTAGTATGGAATATTCGTGTCCTCGTCCAATAAGGATATACTAACAGTCTTCTGGTGTCCTCGTCCAGTCAGCGTACACTGACTATCTTTTTAAATCTCAGCTGGGAGTGGGATGTCGCATGTCCACGTGGATAGTAGGTCTATGTGATGTCCTTTTGGTTTCTCATGTCCACCCTAGAGGTCGCTCTGTAGGATGTTCTGCTATTTTCAGCTTTTTTGTCTACAAGAGAGCTTACTCTCTCGTAGAAATCTAAGAGATCGTCACATGTGTGTGTGATTACTATTTGTATGTTACGGGGAGAGAGGTTTACGCTCGCGTTGCTCCACGTCTTAACCTTGTAAAAATGCACCATGTCTTTACCCACACTCCTATCCTAACCCCAGCCTATGCCAGGTTTTCATTTAACGACTAGCCCCGGGGTAAGGATGAACACCTGGGTTAGGCGTAGGCCGACTATCGTTGGGCCTGTAGTGATCCATGGTCAGTAAGGCTAAGGACTACATGTGAAGGCCCGTAGAGTGTGTGTGTGTGTGTGTGTGTGTGTGTGTGTGTGTGTGTGTTCATTGCTGAAATATTCTATTCAGGTTTAATAAACATCAGGGCAAATTTTTGTGCTGGTACCAGTGTCGCCCAGGCACATGAGCACACTACTGGCAATACTGATGGGTGGGGCGCAGCGGGAGGGGGGTGGGGGTGGGGAGGGGGGGAGGTGATTGCAGCCTTGTTGTGGCTCTGCTCACTCCGCCATGACCATCCCGGGGCCACATTATTCTTCCTTAGTGCCTCCATCCACACGCCACCAACACCCTGAGATAACACCATCTCTCACCAACACCACTAACGCCCTCCACCACCATCAACCTACATCAGTACCACTAACAAAGACATCAACGCCACTGGCAACATTATCATCAGTAAACATCACCATCATGGCCCAGAACCACTTCACCAGCAACACTTCATCACTAACCCCTCAACACACTTCTCCAACGCAATACTCACCACCAACCACAAACCACTTCTTCCGCAACTCTCTCTCTCTCTCTCTCTCTCTCCACCAGTCTCAAGGGTCTTCCATCATTTATATCAACCACAAGAATGCCCACCACATCCTGCTGTACTACGTGATCACCTCAAGTCCTCCACAATCTCCACTAACCACAAGCACCACCACAGTCATCACCAACTCCACCGGTATTATCATCTTTCGCCACAGAAACCACCACCCTATCTTTATCGCCATCATCACCACAACCTATCACACTCATCACCAACAAAGGCCATCCCCTACACTATAATCACCATCACCCTACATGAATACCACAACCACACTCCACCATCAGTACCATACATCACTACTCCCACCACCACCACGACCCTCCACCATCACCACCACCCTTCACCATCACCGTGACCCTTCACTATCACCACTACTCTCCACTATCACCACAACAACCCTCCGCCATTACCACCATCCTTCATCACCCCAACCATCCATCATTGCCACCACCCTCCATCATCACCACCACCCTTTACTAACCACCAACACCACCATCATTCACCGCCACCATCACCATCATTCTCCACTGTGAATAACTTAACTCTAGCTTCCTGCAATTCAGTGGGAGGCAACGTCAGATGATGTATACCTTCACTCCATCTTTCTTGTTATTCATAATGATCAAATAAATCTAACTCATATACGACCCCGTCTTCTACATACTCAAAAAAATAAGTGTATAGCTTACAAACACAAAGCCTGTATGCATTACGTCAAAATTCTCTTTCAGTAACAAATAGTTCCCAAGCAGTATGTTTACGTCTGGAACCGTATGAGACTGAGAATATTCCGAGCGACGAGTCCCACTGAAATTTACCCTCGACTCGCTACGGCAGCGCTAATGATTTCAGGGAGGCCCGAGCCACTGTTCCATGAATGTGCGGACAACATGATGGATTTTACCAGTCATTTTACCACCATCGGCAGCAAAAATATTTATCATTCTTTTTTCTTTAGATTCTGGTTGCATTCTGTAACATATCTGGAATCAGACTAAAGACCACATAAGATTATGAAACTTTCACTGTCTCTGGGAATTCCTTTGTAATTCGGTAAACATCGGTTGACTGATTGGTTATTTGGCCTTTTAGCCTAGCTACTGCAAGGGGTCACTAAGGCCGTCATTGTCAAGTTATAACCACCAGTCAATCTTCACCGCCTCCTTCAGGTGTTTACGATACTTCTGAGATCTTGTACACTCTCGATACGTGTATGGCCGTGTCTGGAAACGTAAAACGACGATTTGTCTTTTAATCCAACGTAGATTATGTGATATACGTATGATATGATTATTAAGGCTGACTAATCTATTTTCATATACATCTTATGTGCAAACTCATTTCTTGGGACGTGGGTGAGCAGTTCTTGTGCAGCAGATTACGCTGATTTTTCTTTTTTTTTTTCTTATCGTATAAAGTCTGAGATAAGTTCTTCGAGTTACATTACTGACTTCACATTCCTATAAGCTAGCGTAATGACAATTGTGTTGATAATTATATCATCCCTAGCACTCTCACGAGTATATTAGATTTTCAGGAGAGTCTACCCTATAATGGCCCTCTTGGTAATAGTGAAGACGATTCATCTATAATTCACACGGTGTAAAATCCCTCGTTATCTCTCTTTTTTTCAATATGATCAGCAGCTATATCAACATCATTCTCTGTTGCCGTGAACTTGCGACGCGAAATTGGGTACTGTAGTGTGAGGTGTGTGGTAGATCAAGGCATCACGCCCCCTCCTTCCCCTGCAGATCCCTGGCAATAGGGGCTGCCCTGTCGTATCCTACTGGAATAAGCCAGCATATCATATCCCCTCCCTATAGGTCCCTACACAGCAGCGCTGTCTTGTCGCATCCCAGCCGAACGAGCCAGCTCATCCCCGTCCCTCGTGCAGGTCCCTGCACAGCAGGTCTGCTCTGTCATATCCCCGCCCTATTCAAGAAAACAAGTGTGTGTGTTAAGGACTCACAAGCAATTAACAAGTCAGAGGCACGAGCGCGACGCCTGTTGACACCCGAGGGGAGAATATAGGTGCAATGTTTGCCCTCACCCTTGTAGACTCGGCTTTGAATTTGCACCTCATACGATTTTCAAGGGGGAGAGCAGATGACTCCTAGCACTCTGCGTTACACATTGTTCTCTTCCAGAGCGAATCATACAAAAGACCATTCGAAAAACACACACAAAAAAAGTATAATAGCGTGGCTCTTAAGCTTTATGGAATATCTTCATGATGAAAACTGCTCCTCCAGAATCCTAGAAATTCTCGCATATACCAACATCTGGTGTGGTTTTAGGTATAGACTTTAGACTCTAACTCATCGCGTGGCATCCAGATGAGATTTTCAAACTCTACCTAGTATATGAAGGTATAAAGCCTGCCATTCCAGTAAGTCACTCGTTTACTTAGGTCCAAGAAAGAGTCAGATGTCGTTGCTGACTCTCCTTCAACGTCCTGGAACCTCTAGTTCTTGAGAGGAATGAATGGCTTTCATGAGGACCTCTCTTGTCTTGAGAAAGCTTAGTATTGACATCCGTTCCTTAATTATCACCTGATCCACCACAGACATTCGAACCAACTCGTAGAGCAGGGTCATGGATGGGAATGGAGGCAGGAAAGGTTCAAACCAGTGTAAGAGAAAGGTTTTGTCGCGCCATTTGACTTCCGAAGTGACGAAAGAAAAAGGTCCTGTGGGCGAAGAAGTTAATGTGCGGATGTGTTGGTTGGAGATACGACAACAGTGCGTGTGTTGATGAGAACGGAAGATCGCGTCACAACGCTACATCGCTTCATCCGGGTAACCTGCTCGGCACGGAGAGTTAATTCCAGTTACGGTAGAAGAATTAGAAAGTGGAGAAATTCCTCTCCCGTGCGTCCTTGTGGTGACGAGCTATCTGTCACAGATCTCCAGTTAACCGTACGAACCAGACACCAGATGCTGTAGGTCGTAACATGGAAGTGATAAACAATGTCTTCTGGAGTGAGACATTGGCCATTCTTATTCTTGCGTCGAAGGCTCCAGTCAAGGGCGAAGGTCCAAACCGAGGCTGTCGAGACTGAAGCATAAAAAAGGGGGTGAAATATGTGGAAGTAAGAAGAAAAGGAGGAATAATTCAAAGGGACGAAACAGAATTCACTTGATTAGACACGACGACTAATTCATTTCCTTTCCTTTGATGTGATTCGCTCTTGAAGAGCAGGAAAGAGATGGAAGGGTCTCGTGGTTCTCTGGCGGCAGGCAGCTCCCAGTAGCACGACGACAGGTGACCAACATAACCAGCAATGTTTTGCCCCAGCGACCGTCTGCTTTAATGATGGTAACTACCTATGTTTAGTACACTAATGTGTGTGATTACTATTTGTGATTATCATTCGTGTTTTTACGGGGCGTGAGCTTCAGATTTGTGTTGCCACGTCTTCTTAATCTTGTATATATGTACCATGTATTCATCCCTATGTTTGTATGCACACACAGACACACATACACACTCCCTAGCCTATGCCACTTACCCATTCTATTGCCTAGTGTGTGTGTGTGATTACCATTTGTGTTTTACAAGGAGAGAGTATTACTTTAGTGTAGCCCTATCTTCTTAATCTTGCACATGTGTACCATATCTTTACTCCTATGCATGTATGCTCACATATACACACACACACACACACACACATCCTAGCCTATGCTAGGTACCCACTCTATCGACCACACCTTTGGGGGGAGGATGAAGAGCTGGGTGGAGTGGGGACCGACCGCCGCGACCACGATTCGAACCTATGTCGCTTTGATCCTAGGCGGCCCAGGCATGCTTGACGATAAAGTGACGCCAACCGCAACACCAGGGATATGTGTGTCTGCATATGTGAGGTGGAGGGCGGGGATATTCGCTGGAGGAGGGAGGTAATGGAAGTAGTTTCCCAACTCTGTCTTTACTGTCTACTAGCGAATGAGGAGAACCACCTCGATGGCTCGTTATGAGCGAGCGGGTGCCTTGCTGTGTCATTCGTCATCGAGGAGCGGTTGAGGATGGGTGGGTCGCCTCCCCCTGACAGATCCTGTGCAACCAGGATGCAATTACATGACCGCAGTTATTTCGTCATTACCCCCATCATCATTTCATCATCAGTTATGAATGCGATATTACCGCCCCTCCAACCCCACCTTTATTGTCGTTTCGACCCTATGACCTCCTTTTTTCTATGTGAATTCCATATACGCTAAGCCAGGCTGCCTAAAAAATGCAACTTTATAACTATATATATATATATATATATATATATATATATATATATATATATATATATATATATATATATTTTTTTT